>CAIGRQ010236628.1:0-12418 GCA_903798375.1 Fraxinus sp. D2006-0159 | reverse complement strand
ACAAAATCTTGTAGAACTTGAAGTAGAAGAATGTAAAGCACTGGAAGTGGTGTTTGACTTTGAATGTCTAACGATTCCAGAAGATCATGCTGAAAGTGTATTTGGTCGACTGAGAAAGCTAAAGCTAAAATCTCTGGATAATTTAGTGCACATTATAGGGACCGTTCCTAAAGGAATTCGTGTCTTCGAGAATTTGACATCAATTGTTGTTGAAAGATGTGGTATCTTAAAGTATCTATTCTCGCCTTCAATGGCCAATTCTCTTGTGGCTCTGAACGTTCTAGAAGTTTCAGATTGTGGATCAATTGAAGAGATTATTGGAAAAGAAGAAGGCACTTCAGAGACAAAAATGGTTGAAGGAATGAAAACCATAATCGTGTTTCCTAATTTAAACCGTCTACTACTCAAGAATCTTTCTAGTATTCAAATGTTTTGCTCTCAGAACTATGAACCTCAGTTCCCTCTATTGAAGGACTTGCTCATTGAAAATTGCCCTAAGATGGAACCATGGCCAGAAAGTGCACCAAAGCTTAATATTTCCAATTTGTAGAGTAAGGCAGGTATGTATGTGTTCTCGATTCCTATTTTACATCTTCTACTCTAATGCTATATTTGCTTTTGCATTATTTATTTATTTATTAATATTCTTTGTTTCTCAGGCGGCTTGGCAGAGGAGGATCAAGTTTGTAACAAATAAAAACTACTTGAGAAATATGAAGTTCCTTATTTCCTAGGTATAAATTCTGATGAAATCATTTCTTATCTATATAATATCTATTTGAATTCTACTGATTAAATTATTAAAAGTCGTGTAATAAGTATCGTTACTCTTATTTGAAATGCTCGCAATATATTATGAGTGGTTTAATTTCAAGTTTTGGGCTATTTTTACTGTTCAATAATTGATTATGCGTTGAATCTTCTCCAAATATTAATATATTCCCTCGTATAGTAGCCATAAAATATTATTATTATGTTTAGCACGTCCCCTGCCCTCAATTAATTCCAGTTCCTATTTTTCCGTGCATTCCATTTTAGGTTTAGAGTATCTCCTAGAGGCTATAATTTTAAAGTGCATCTTAGTCATAATGGAGATCATCTTTACATGTACATAGTAATTTTTTTTTTTTTTTTTTTCACGCTACAACACAAACTCTTTTTTCTCTTTATACTATACGATCATCAGTGAATTTTGAAAGTTAGCATAGTATTGAAATTCTCGAAATACTAATTTGGAACGCCCTACTTTGATACATCGTAACTTTTGCAACGGTTTGTTGTTTCACATGTCATTTGATCATTTGAAAATCCGCAAGTGTACGAGATCGTGGTCAAGTAATATAATAATGAATAGAGTGTCAAACCTTTGAGTACTATGTGTTTGACTGAGTTCAAATTAATAACAAATAGATTTTGAGTTTTTTATACTAATATCTAAATTATCGATTAAACTAAAAAGCAATTTAACTAGTTTGATTTCAAATATGTGAAAGTATTGCTAAGATGTTGAATTCCCCTTGTTAATCCATTTTTAGCACAACGAATTAAAGTGACAATTTGTAATCAATCGTGTTGGTCAGTATTCCTAATTTAATTTAAAACCTCTCTCGATAGTTATTAAATTTATTCTCTCATGTGATCTTCTTATCTTTCGATGAAAAATGCGAACATGATAAATGTATCAAACGATATAGAACACCTATGTAAACCATGTAAAGCATGGAGGTATTATCTCTATTCCTTATCGGACTTTACAATATTTATTATTTTTTGCTAGAAACCTATTATCTCTCTCGATAATATTAGATTCCAATAAATCATCTTAATTAGTAGCTATTTAATTGAAAAGTTGATGAAAATAATAATAAACATCAAAGAAAATAAATATACTAGTCGTCAAAATAATTTTAAAAAAACAAGGGTTCATCTTACCCTAGCAATGTATACAACTAGCATAACATATCGAAATTATAATAAATCATATTTAAGTGAAAAGATATAACCCGAATTTTCGATTAATTGAGAAGATGAAAATGAATTTTGAAATCTTGAATNGGGTTCATCTTACCCTAGCAATGTATACAACTAGCATAACATATCGAAATTATAATAAATCATATTTAAGTGAAAAGATATAACCCGAATTTTCGATTAATTGAGAAGATGAAAATGAATTTTGAAATCTTGAATCTCTTCAATGGTTTCTTGATGAATCTCCACTTGCGTCTTCTCTTCTTTGCCCAAAAATCAGGTTTGAACATTTGTTTGATTGAATTCTTGCAAATCCATTTCAATTCTCTCACAAAAATTATGAATTTTCCTCATTTGGTGATAATAATTGATGAATATTGGAGTATAATATGTATATGAGAGGTCTCCCCATATGTATTCTGCAGTTAGGTATTTATGGAGTAGAAGATTGATTGAAAATCACATACAAATTGGTTTTCAAAAGAGTTCCAATCTAATAAGGAAAGTTGCATTCGCGTGTAGATTTTTTGTCTCTACACAACAATTAGTATTTTGGCCATAAATTTCTCTTCCAATATCCGATTGAGACAATTCAAAGTGAATTGAAAGTCTAGTTCAAATGGTTACAACGTTTCTAGAAATAGAATGTTTTCAGTTAGGACATTTACTGTGCTAAAAATGGGTCTCAATATTCGACTAAAAATCTAAAATATAACTTGTACGATTGAAAATTGATTTTGATAATATTTTGGTCATATTTCATTTTTTTTTGAGTTCTAATTCCATCCAATTGTTTCCTAGAAATATTCAAAGTATCTTCTTGTGTCCGAATCAACTATTGAATAATTACAATTTGATCCTCAAACTTTGAATTTTGCCATTTTCACCCATTTTCGCTTCTTTCTTTCGATTCCTTGTTCAACCATCGAGTTTTACGTATATAACATAAAATACAACAATTTAAGATATATTTTGTCAAAAGAAGTGAAGAACTATCAAATATCGCTATATTACACCCCAAATAAGTGTATAAAATACACTTATCGCCATTAACGAGCAAAAAAGACTAAGCTATGAGCACTTCGAAAAGGTATTAAAACTGTAATATTTCGATTTCCTTTAGCATCCCGTAATGAGTGTGTCAAAGTAGGTCATAAAGGGGTCAAAACAACTATTTTTTGGAAAAAAATAATAATTTGTGGGGTCATTTGGCCCCACTTCACCCAATGTGGGTCCGTCCCTGCACTTTAATGGCATGTCTATTTTATATATGGAGTCTACGTAATTAAAAATCATTTAGATCTATTTACTTGAAACTCAAATACTTAGATGATTGTTCATTATGTGAGATTCACTATTGGAATATGGAAATACTACTTTCAGTACAAAGTGAAAATAAAAAATAGATAAAAATGATAATCATTTAATCATGAACAAAAGGATCGAAAGCTTGCCTAATATGCTAATACTTTTATATTCTTCTTTATTGTGATCGATTTTAGTCAATTCAGCTTGTCAAATATACCACTAAAACTTCGTAGTTCTCCCAAAACTATAAAACTGGAGTCAAGCTGAAGAACTCAACAGTCATTAAATTTAGCTTCAACGTAATTTGCTAGCATAAGATATTATATCATGAAGAGTTGACAAGTTTCCTCAGTGATTCTATCTACCCACCATCCATTAGATTATCATTCTATGACTAATGGACAGCTAGCCCTGAATGTACAATTCACTAGTGGGAGCACCTTCTTCTCAAGATGCCCTATTTTGAGTGTGGTTAGCTCGTCCAAATCAAGTTTTTATGGCTATGATTGTACAAGAGCTCGACTGAAAGTGATAGGGAGCAAAATCGAGCGGTGAAAATTCAAATTAACAAAGAACTAGAACAGCAAATAATGAGTTCCCGAGCTTCACCCCGTCCATCAATCTTTTCATTGGGCTTTGATCGAGTTCTATCCCCCATTTGACTCAACAAAGTGTCATATTACGGATGTCTCTTTAATTACATTTTCCATATTCACTCTCGATGCACTATCTTGAAGTCAAAAAACCAAGCTATTAAAAAAAATTAGTTGAAAATCATGGTCCTGCATTCCTTTTAAATCAAATCAATATCGAAATTAATTTGATACAATTAAATATACAAAATTCAAAAACCATTCACGATCATAAATCAAATAGAATGAAAACAAACTATAAATGTAATCCAAATCCATTTTTCCTATCACTTTATAAATTTTTCTCAAAGAAAATGAAAAATTGGAATTATAAGTTATTGTCGTCTGTCACTATCAGTCTGTCACTGTCACTGGTTACCATTCAATTTTCAAAGCCAAAATAATTGAAGTTGATGTGTCGAAGGTGACGCCGAAATTGTAGCGTCAGATGAGATTGACAGTGACGTAATGACAATCACTTTGTTAGAGAAAATTGGTAGCAGAAAACGTAAATATAAATTCCTTGATTGAAAATGCGGTAATTTATGAAGAGCTAAAAGAATGGAATGATAAGCCTAAAAGAAGTAGCGGATCCAGCTCCCGGCGAGTCCAAGAGGCTGCGCGTGCTGAATCCATCAAAAACAATTTTTTTTTTTTAACAATAGATAGAAAATCCTTTTAAGTCATATAGCCAGTAATTCGTTTTATTTTCAAACATTTCTTGTATCTCAATTGATTAGAATTTGTATATTTATATTGGAAGTCCCGATTTTGAATTCCTTCTCAACCAATTTAGGGTGTGTTTGAATCACGTTATTTTGGAAAAAAAATGTATTCTGGAATATTAGATAGATTAAAAATATGTGGTTGAAAAAGAAAGAAAAGTTATTGATGTGATGAAAAATACTATTTAATTGAAGAATGTGTAGTTGAAAATGATTAGAAAAATAAAAATGAAAATTTTAATGTGCACCAAACAGGGGCTTATTATGAAATATTTTTAGTTCTACAATTTTTATCAAAATTAATACTACATGGAGGCGATTCGAACCTATGACATCTCCTTAGGACTATTTAAAGTTTAACCATTATATCATTTGTTGAATTTTAACACTAAATTTACCATAATAATGTATATTACATTTTAGCGGTTTTAATGCAATTTTAAAAAATCAAACCCATGCTACTCATTTGAATTACACAAAACTTGGCCATAATATCATTTGGTGAATATTACTAATTTGTACAATAGAATTATATATGTTCAATTCGAACAAAATAATTGTTATATTTAAATTTTAGATCTTATTTGATTTCCCTTTTTTCAAAATACATTTTTATCTATTCTTTTCAACCACATTTTTCAATAAAATAATATTACATGCAAATTCAAAACTTTTCCTTATTTTTAACCACGCATTCTCCGTCACTATTCTAAAATGCATTTTTTTTTGTGCAAAAAATGGACATCAAACGGGGCTCTTAATATTTTATTGCTGCTAAGTGCTAATGGTCGACGGTCAACGACCGCCCGTACTGACTCAAAATTCTAGATCCACCACTGCCCAAAAGCCAGCCATGTTTTTGGCCATGGAATTGGAATCCAATATTGCTCGCTTGTACACTGGTTGGAACTGTAGAGGGCGTGAATGAGCGGTGGAACTCAATTCAAAAGAATTATTGTATGGCCATTTGCATGTGATTTTCCTTTTGTAGAGGCTCTTGTTGGCTGACAAGAAAATTGCTTAAATTTATAGAAAGTTTGGTAGATGGTTCTGCTCCTGCAGCAAGTTAATTTTTTAAAAGAAAATAGAGTCATCTTATACCTAAAATCTAGGTTTGGTATTCTATATTTGCACGATTTTGAAAACCACACATTTATGCAACGTTTTGTATAAGAAAATTACACTACTGCAATGAGTTGATTGCACGTTACTGCATAGTATTGAAAATGGTAGAGTCGTCCTAAAAATGATTTTTTAGTAAAAAGTTTTTTATTTGTGTAAAATATTTTTATTGTGTGAATATGTGGTTGAAAATGAGTATAAAAAATAAATGGTTTAATTTAAAGGGAGCCAAATATGGGCTAAATGATTCTAAAAACCTACCAAATTAAGATACAATATATGTGTGTTTCTTTGACAATTTATTAAATTGCTAATCTAATCCTTTTCTGCATCAGCAATGACTTCAAGGGGCCATTTTAACAACTTTTTTGTGTCCATTCATTTTCATGCCACCAAGAAGTGAGGATATTTCTTATCGATCTCGGGATCTCACCATGTTGATACGAGAATTCCCATTACAAATTCACGAAATAAAGTATTCGGAGAATGAATGAATGTTTTACTTCTAGATACATTTTGATTCGTGAGTTTAGAATAATTTGTTTAACATATTAAAATAAGATCTTTAAGATTGTTTGAAACAATATTTTCATCGTACCACAAACCATGAAAGTGGTTCTTCTTCATACGGCTTCTGCATGATTTCACTTAGAAAATAGTTTACGGAAAAATGTTTTAATACTCAATAATTCATGTCACTATTTAATTAACATATATATTAAATAATCGAGACACACCTTGTTTGGGCTCCATTTTTACAAGAGAATATATTTTGGAATAGTAACAAGTTGGAGAATTATGACTCTCTTTATTTTCTGTGGTTAAATAATGAGAATTCTTGCAGTATTTATAGTTGAGATTCTCAATTGAATTTGTATACAACTAGAATTTAAAAACAGTGTAATATAAGAAATTTAGATAAGAATTGGTTTCAAATAATAAAATTATGATTACTATTAAATTTTATCAAATTAAAATTACAATTAAAACTGTATTCAAATCAAAATAAGATTATCAAAATCGACATTTATCATCTCACACGTGGCAACTATAAAAATTTAAATCATAAGCCAAGTTTAATTAATTACCAATCATATAATTAAACTTTTCAATTTAAAATAGGACACGTGACTAACATGGACTTGATTTCAAAAAATGACATTTGAATTGTACTACACTATTGTTTTTACATCAAATAAAAATCACACGTGGTAGAAATTAAAAGAGGAAAATAATTTTATTCATTTAATATTGCAACCCCCACCAACTCTATTCAACTATTATTCTTTTAATCGGATTTAACTTCTTGTTGTCGAATCCAAAATAACTTTTTTCTTATGTTGAAATATTCTAATTAATTACGAGCTACAAAAAGAGTACAATATTGATATACTTTTAACTTGTTATATCAAAATCTAATTATTTGAAGTTTACTAGTCAAATAGATAATAATCATTCGCATAATTCATAAATACTAATTTTTACAGATTAAACCAGAGTTCGAATTGAATTCAACACAATCCGAAATCTACCAATATTAAACATACCATATACAAAATTTTACATATTTTATAAGATCATTTTCGCTTAATGAAGTATGATCAACATGCTGGGACGAAGTCAAGAAATGATATTGGGGTGGGCTAAAATTTAAAAATTCTATATAAACTCACGTTACAAGAGATCGAGTTTAGGAGACTACTCCCATTACATTCCCGACAAACAACAATGACACTCAATGAAGTACAAGTTTAAATCCTCACAACATATTCCTACTTGTTCTTGCGAAATACAAAATCGATGCTCACCTTAAAAAATATAAACTGATAGAAGCACGATAAACGTAAGCAAATGATATATATCCATCAATAAAAAACTAAAAAAATAAAACGAAATACATTATTATACGTCACCATTCTCAAAATATTATCTAATGTGGACATTAATCTTTTATACCAACACATTCTACCACGAGTGAATAATCCACCCAAAGTGAAAAAAACTTGCCCCGCCCCGTTCCAGCCGAAGTCCGCCTCGTCTCGCTTTAATCGGGTATGGGTAAGGTAACAAAAATACCCGACGGGACGGAGGTAGGAAATGGCCGACCCGTCTCATATTCGTCCTGTTGCCATCCCTACATATTCTCCATCAATCTACTATTCCAAAATTCATTCTTTCAAAATAATATCAATCAAACACACCTAAGCCTTTTTTGTGGTTATTGTTTTCAAAAAATAATATTGTTAATAGTGATTTTTAAAAAAATGTGTGATTAAAAAGTAGAAAAAAACTTTCGTATAAATATTTTATCGTGAAAAATATATAATTGAAAAAAAATATGAAGAAAAAAATTTGAAAATAATGATTGTCAGGAGCTAAATTAAACAATTGATGTAAAGAAAAACAACAGAATTGCAACAGATGCTGCTGTTGCAGCATGTCGATTTCTTTAATTTTTTTTGCCATTTTTCAATAGAAAACTATCAAATGTTGTCTTTAAAAATTCTAGCATTTCAAAGAAAATACCACAAAAATCCTTTTCAACCACGCCTTTTCTATTATCTAATATCTTCACCAGATTTTCTGACAATGGCTACCATCCAAATTAATAGTAAATCCAAATCCAAAGAAAAGAAAAATCGTAACGTGCAAAATTTTTCAACACTAATTCACTAATATGTAATTAATCTCAATGATTGTAACGGCAGAAAATGTGGTCTAAGTATATCTCAACAATGGTACCACAAATTAGGAACTTCAATGGTTGGAATTTGGGTGTGACCCGAATTCCTTTGTTAAAGTGTTTGAAATAATTGAGGAATTATAATTGAAGTGCACGTTAAGTAGAATTCAATTTGGAATACTATTGAAATCCTATGTCAAGTTGAAGTTTTATTTGGAACCTATTGCGAGTTGGAAATTGGTATTGGACTTGTAAAAGATTTTTATGAAGTAAACAATAAAAAAAAAAATCAGGCGAAACACCGGTGCAGGTGTCGGGGCGCCTGGATGGGTGTCGTGGTGTCCGCCAGTGACCTGTTCGAATTTTTCGCTGTTTTCTTCTTCTACTTCATTTTGGAGTCGATTTTTGACATTCTACTTCATCGACAACTCTACCAAAAGGATTTGAATATCACTTACATATTTTCTATAAATATTAGGCTCTTCTATACAATTTAACAAGTGTGAGATATATGAATATTAGAATTATAAGATCTATTGTAATTTTTCTTAAGTCAATAAAATCTCCTAATTTCTCTGTCGTATTATTGTCTTTTTTTATTCTTTTGTTCTTGATCAAATACTTTATTTTAAGTTCAATATCTCAATCGGTGATTGGTGTCACAACAAGTGATATCAGTCCTGACAAGTGGTATGAAATCAATTCTAGTATCGGCTTTGTTTTATAAAAGTGGTATCAGAGCTTATGTTCAACAGGATTTGGATGATGCGTTGTTGGAATAGACAAGATGTCTGCAACTTTGACCGTGGAGGAGAAATTACGGAAAGATTAAAATGCAGTTTCTCACATTCATCTTTATCTATCAAATAATATTCGTTAGTATGTTTTGAAAGAGAATTCAGCAACTGTTTTATGGTTGAAGTTGGAGCAATTATACATAACTAATAGTCTGACAAATAAGTTAAACCTCAAGCAACGTTTATACTCTCCTCGAATGGCAGAAGCAGGATCATTGGAAGATTACCTGACTATATTTAAAGAGATCGTCGCTGATTTGAAAATCTTGGAAATAGAGCATGATGAAGAAGGTTTGACCTTAATACTATTGTGTTCGTTGTCTGCTTCATTTTCTTCATTTAGAGACACGATCTTGTACAGTCGTGATACTCTCACCATGGAGAAGGTGTATGATATTTTATATTCAAAAGAGAAGATGAAAGCATTTGAAAAATGCACTTGTCATTGTAAACTCAGAAAGTACTATTAAGCATACAAAACGTCTGAATGTTGTGGGGCTAAAGATATAAACATTCAGGACACCAAGATCTTTATGCATTTTGAGTCTACATGCTGTAAGATGTATGATAAATACTCTTCTTTGAGTTAGATATATTTCAGTTGATTGGTAATAATGTGTACTTACAAATGTACACTCTGACAGAGACACACATTGTCCTTTGATAAACTAGCAATTTCTCACTTGTTTTTGCAATGCCAGCGAAACATACTGCTACTTGGATCTTCCTTTCTGTACTCTAGGTTTGCATTATGTTGCTTTAGTTCTCTCTTTAATTCACTGAGATATACTGGAGTATAATATCTCAGATACTAATTTGCAGCTCACGTGAAAGAGAAGAAGGAAGCTCTTGGGGAAGTGTTGGATGGAGATCGTCTTGTTAGTGCCCCATATAAACTTGACTTTTTGCAAGATAAAGATTCTGAGATCGTTTGCAAAAAGACATTAACCAAGGAAGAAGCTGCGCAATTCCGAAAGGCAGTCGCGAAAGACTATTATTTCCAAATGTACTATGACGACTTGCCCATTTGGGGTTTCTTGGGGAAAGTGGAGAGGGAAGGAAAATCTGACCCCAGCGAGTACAGATATTATATATTCAAACATCTCCATTTTGAGATCTTCTATAGTAAGGATTGTGTGATTGAGATAAATGCACGAACTGACCCCAGTGCCCTTGTAGACCTTACTGAGGATAGGGAAGTTGATGTGGAGTTCATGTACTCTGTGAAGTGGAAGGAAACAAAAACTCCCTTTGAGAAGAGGATGGAAAAGTACTCACAGTCCTCTTCGTTACCTCGTCACTTGGAAATACATTGGTTCTCAATAATCAACTCTTGTGTGACAGTTCTTCTTACTGTTTTCTGGCTACTATTCTTATGTGAGTCCTTAAGAATGATTTTGTCAAGTGAGCACATCGTTTACGTTTGATTATGAATTTCCTTTGATGTTCAAAATTGTTCACTTATTCTATTTATCAAAAGGTATGCTCATGACGAGGAGATAACTGATGACCAAGAAGAAACTAGTTGGAAATTTATCAGTTGGATATATTCAGGTATCTAAAGTACAAATCCTTATTTGCTGCTGCCCTAGGTTCTGGTACCCAGATATTTACCCTGTAAGTATACGTATCTCTTTGAGCTATTTCTTAGAATTGGACTAGGTGATCACTTTACTGAAACTAATTGTTGGAAATTTGCTAACTTCAATCACAATTTTTTCCCACAGCACAGGATTTATTTTTATCCTTGCACTAGTTGGTGTATTTTATCCATATAACCGTGGAGCTCTATTCACTGCATTGGTTGTCATTTATGCTCTTACATCTGGGATTGCTGGCTATACGGCAGCCTCTTTCTATTGTCAACTAGAAGGAACGAACTGGGTATGTTTTATCCTCTTCCATAACTCCGTTCTTTTACTTCTTTTATACTATTCATAACTAAAACTGTAATAAAATTATACCATGTTTCAAGGTATATCTGTATCCCTTTCACAACAAAAGTAATTAAAAAAGAAAAAAAAAAAAGAGGTTGATATATTTTTGCTTCTGCTGTCTAATAGTTTATTTATTTATTATTTTTTTTTTTGTATTTAGCAAAAATGACAAAAAAAGTAAAGGCTTGCCTAAATGTACCAATGTATTAGGCCAGCTTCAATTTTTAAGATTTCTGAGTGCATGCGGGGGAAGGTTTCTTTCAATTGGCAATTTCCTCCTTTGTTGTGCATTATTTAATAATTTTTAAGAAATATAAATCTCTTACTGTGATCTATGGTTGGAAAATGAAAAAATACAATATAAGTAGGAAATTAAGCCTATGTTTGAGCTCCATTTTTTTTTTTTCTAAAACTCATTTTTCTCAAAATTCATTTTTAACAACACATTCTCTTATAAAATAATTTTACGCGTAAACCCAATTTTTTTTTTCTACTTTTCAACTACACATTAAAAATCACTATTTTAGAACCTATTTTTCCCAAAAATATGGGGCTCAATATTGACTCAAATGACACTCACTTTTTCATTCTGCAGGTTTGGAATTTATTATTGACAGGAAGTCTATTTTGTGGACCACTATTTCTTACATTCTGCTTCCTTAATACTGTTGCCATTGCATATACTGCCACTGCAGCACTTCCGTTTGGGACTATCGTGGTTATCTTTCTTATTTGGGCCCTTGTGACATCACCTTTGTTAGTCATGGGGGGAATCGCCGGAAAGAATAGGAAGGCAGAGTTTCAAGCTCCATGCTGCACTACAAAATACCCCCGAGAGATCCCACATTTGTCTTGGTACCATGGAACTTTGCCTCAGATGGCGATGGCTAGATTCTTGCCTTTCCACACCATTTACATTGAACTTTACTACATATTTGCCAGTGTATGGGGCCAAAGGATATATACTATCTATAGCATCTTATTTATAGTCTTCGTCATCCTCTTGATTGTTACTGCTTTTGTCACCTTTGCATTGACATACTTCCAGCTTGCTGCTGAAGACCATGAATGGTGTAATAAGAGAAGGAACACTGCAATTCAATGAATAATTTTCCACACATTTTGCATTGACAGAGCTATATATATATATATATATGTGTATATATATATGTGTGTGTGTGTGTGTGTGTGTGTGTGTGTGTCTACTCTACTTAGGAAATATACAAGATTAAGGCTGCAGTTA
>CAIGRQ010236622.1:0-11286 GCA_903798375.1 Fraxinus sp. D2006-0159 | reverse complement strand
ATTTTATAATTTTGAACAAGTGGGGGATTGTTAGATTGTTGTTCAAAATTATGAGAAAATCAAGTTTTGGAATGAAAGTGGATCAAATGGTCTATGTGTGAATGCCGCATGGTTCACTGGACCATGCGGCGCATGGCCATATACAAGGACTAAATGTCCCGGTATGTTTTATACCATGCGGATGCATGGGTTTGATACAATTTTTCGACAATTTTGTAGCTTTTTTTACCGTTTGATTTTTGAACCTGGTGCCTTTTCACTCTATTTTTTCGTGCATCTTGACTTGGCCTATAGATAGGACTATGATGTTCCAGGTTTTAATGTATGGGAAACAATAAAAGTTCAAAATATACAATTAAAGATCAAAACATTGTTCTTTATCATATTCATAGTGTTCTTAAGTTTTGGTGAATTACACTTATTGTTTGAGTGTTAATTCATTTCAAAACTCGTTCAATCCTTCAAACCAATTACCTGAAACCTTTAAGCATCAATTCCAATCCGTAAGGGGCAAATATTGTTTGAGGATAGCGATTACGCGTTCAGGCTTTCGGTGTTCATTTCATCGATTTCAAGTTCACTTTCTTGTACTTTTATTATTATTCTTGTTGCTGCACTATTGGTAAGTTTCTTCTCCAACTTTGGTGAAATCATAAAACCAACAATTTTTGCTACCTCTTCATTTACCTTCTGCTGGTTTCTCTACCTCATCTAGCTTGCTCTCGACCGGAACAAGTTCTTCAAGAATTGTCTTGTCTCGGTTGTTGAGGTTACTTCCTCTTTTTATGGCCTCTATAGCTTGTTCTGAAAGATCTACTAAAGGTTCTTCCTTAGTCTCACCATCTTCCTCCTACTGCAATTATGGACTGTAAGAAAAAAAAAAAAACATAATTCTTATATCACAAACCAAATTGATTGTTTTTCAATAGCATACAAGTTCTCGTCCGAATTTAGGTTTGTGTCATTAGGCTTGGACATCTATAAGTATGATATGATCATTTGCTTTCTCGGATATATGATGAATTATCAACATCAATTCTATTATTTATTTTAACATCCATTTTTTTCATTTGTGTGTTCTGTTGAAACTTCCAAGTTTCCTATTGAAGAAGTATCACTTACATGTTTAAAAAATTGTAAGTACTATTTAGGAGAACTTCTAATATGAACTCTTAGACAATTGTCGTAATTTTGGCTAAAATCATTAAAATAAATATGTTCACGAAAGGTTTAAAGGTTACCTTGTGTTATTTTTATTCTTCTTCTGGATGATGTAATTTCTACTATCATTTTTACTATTTATTCACTTCCCTTTCTTTCTTATGACCTTCTATATGACAATATGCATATAGCTCTTGTGATTGTTTTGAATACAAGTACTTTGGCATGTTTTTATGTAATGGAATATTATTATAAATGAAACCATTTTTCCTTTTTTTTTCATAACCACGAAAAATAGTACATTAGAGAGGTGAACTTTCATATTGTTATTTGAGACTTTGACATCAGACAAGGTAGCTATTTGTATAGTTTTTATATGTAGAATTTGTTCAGCTTGCTTTTTTGTAATTAAGTGCTTATTTGATTTTGGGGATTACTCAGCCTTTAGAAACTGCATTTATTATACAATAGATGTGACGGATTTCAAATTCTTGGATCTATCAAATATTCTTCTAATGCAATAAACCTTGAAAATAGCTGTTAAGGCGCAAGTTTCAAGGTGTTTAATGAAAAGCCTTAGGTAGGCCTGCAGGCGTAAGCTTCATACAGCTTTTTAAAACAATGGCTTTAGTTTTGTAAGTTGTTGTCGATTTAGGAGGTTGAGTAGTTATGCATATGATGGTTCTTCTATTTTTCTTATGGTGATACAGTCTGGGTGTCTCCTTGGAAACCATGGACGCTTTGTGACCTTATCATTGGAGAAGAAAGAACAAGCGTTGAAGGCCCATGAGGAGATGACATCGATCGAAAAGCTGCACCAAGAAGAAAATACAGCAACCAAAGAAGCTGATGCAGAAGGCAAAGAGGAGACGACTGATGGAAACGCGATAAGCACATCTTCTGCTTATCAAATGGCTCCTTCCTACTTACAATCTCGTACAAAAAGTATTCTTCACTTCAAATCCTCGAAATTCATGGGAAACGAAAACTTTTTTGAAGAAAACGGTGAAATCGAGAACAATATTCATATGATAAACCACGATGTAGTTTCATTAATGGCAACAACTGGTTTGGTTACATCAGTGGTTGCTGCAAAGGAGAAATTAAAGCTAGCTGTTGCAGTCTTGCAGATGATCTAAATTCGACTCACTCATCACCATGTGAGTCGTTCGTATACAATGATAAGTGCGAGATAAAATTAGACAATATAGCCCTACATCTGGGTACCAAAATAAAATAAAATAAAGTTATTTTAAATTTCAAACACACATTTTTCAAAAAATACTATTCATTACACTATTTTTCTCCCAATAATGGGAGACAAACACACCCATAATTTTGCACGTAAAACACACCCATATATATATAGCCATGAGTAAATATTTCATAGTATGTTTGGTTGAGTTTAAAGGTCAATTTTTTAAAGTGATTGGGATTTACTTTTACGAAATGAAAATTTTAATATATTATTATTATTACCCATGAGTAAATATTTCATAGCATGTTTGGTTGAGTTTAAAAGTCAATTTTTTTAAAAAGTGATTGAGATTTACCTTTTAGGAAATGAAAATTTTAAATTAAAATAGAATATTCGACGCTCATGTCTCGTGCAATTTTTACTTTTTTTATACACATTTTATTCATTGCAGTGAGTTGCTCGCTCGACTTGCGAGCTATGATCAACTTGCATGAAAAAAGAGTAAACTCGTCACACTTTAAATCACTTTCAAAAAATGAAAAAAAAAATAAAAATTAAAGTGAGCTAAATAAATGAGTGCCTATTGAATTTTACGCACGATTACTACTTGATTACTCAAAATTAAATGATTAGCCAATGATCACTGAATTACTCATTAATTTATCCAATGCTCGCCAAAGCCAACTCCACAGCTGGACAAAATATTTTCATCTGCGGATGAAAAATGATGTGCCAACATACAACGTTGTGGAGGACAAATATTTCAATTGAAGATTTTTTATTTTTATCTTCTGCAATTGATTGGGAGGCAGTCATTTGTTTCAAAATTGAAAACGTTCATGGTAAATGGACTAAATCAATTCAGTGCATTTTTATCCTTCCTGTCCTACATTAACGCCGTGTGTTGTCACATCAATTTATCCATCCGTCACGTGAAAATATTTGCTTAGCTGTACAGGTGAAATTTTCTATGTCGAGCATTGGATAAATTAATAAATAATTCAATGAGCATTGTGTAATCATGGAGAGTATTATGTAGACTAAAATATCAAGAGTACGTTTGATCCACGTTATTTTGAAAANATGGATAGTATTGTGTAGACTAAAATATCGAGAGTGCGTTTGATCCACGTTATTTTGAAAAAATGTATTTTGAAATAATAGATTGATGAAGAATGTGTGGTTAAAAAATAAAAAAAATTATTGATGTGATAGAAAATATTATTTTATTGAAGAATGTGTGGTTGAAAATGAGTAGAAAAATGAAAATGAAAATTTTAATTTGTACCAAACGGGATTTTAATATTAATTTTAACCATATATTTATAATAACGTTCTACAAAAAGTAAAGCATAATCGGACGGCATTGTCATATTAAGAGCTTGTTTGATTTAGATTTTTTGGAGGAAGAATTGATTTTGAATAGTGATATGATGGGAAATGTGTGGTTGAAAAAGAAGAAAAAAGTATTGATGTGATGTAAAATATTATTTTATTAAAGAATGTGTGGTTGAAAAATAAGAATTGATTTATTGTGGAATTGAAAAATCCAAACCAAACAGGCCCTAAGAGCTATACTGGCCTAGGCATAAAAAAAGCTTATCTTATTGAATTATTATAAAATTATAAAATAAAATAATGCATATATGTGGTTAAAATAAATTTTGAGTTTACTGAACATCTAATCCCTTATGTTGGAGATTAAAATCAATTTTTTTAATAAAAGCTGATAAAATATATGGTTAGAAAGTTATGAATCTCATGAAATATGTGTTTAAAATAAATTTTGAATTTTGAATTAAATAAAAATCTTAATTTTAATTCCTATCAATCAAGGTCATATAAACAAAATCACCTACTAAAATTGGTTGCAATTAATTTTTATTATATTCATTTCTAATATCAAGTGATTGCTTGAGCCCATTTTTATTCAATGTATTTTAAAATGATAGATTTAAAGAAAACACATGGTTAAAAAATAAGGAAAAAATTTGGATTCATGTGTATATTATTTATTGAGAAATGTATAGTTGAAAAGAATATAGAAAAGAATATATTTTAAAAATCACGTGTATCAAACAAGGACAACACGTGGTTAAAAAGTAATAAATCTTTTTGAGCTCCATTTTGGGAAAATAAATGTCGTAACAATAATTGTTTGATAATGTATGGTTAAAACGTAATACATTTTTTTGAATTAATGTGTAAAATTATTTTATTAAAGAATTCATGATTTAAAATGAGTTTGAAAAAAAAAAAAGAATTTTGCAGAATGAGGTTCAAACATTGATTTATTAGAAAAACTAGACCAAAAAAATGTGCGTAATAGTTGTATGAATCAAAATTTAGTAGACTTTGATCAAAATTGATAAAATGTATGATTAAAAAGTTGTGAATTCTATAAAATATGTTGTAAAAGTTAATTCTTGGCATAGACTTGATAAAAATCACGATTTTAATTCGTACCATTCAGGGGCTAAAAGTTCAACCAATAATTGCAAAGTGACTATTAATTATGAATCTATGATGAAAAGTTGTGTCAACACTACTTAATTTCAAATGTTGAAGATAAAATTGCTATCCCGATGAATGAATTTCGGACGAGGCTTATTTCTCTAACGTCACCAAACTCATTCAGAAACATCCCAAAACTTCTAATCTCCTCTGGACAATCGTAATAGGACTCCATCGATGTATGGATTCCATAGATGGGGACAAAAACAAGGTAAACTCAACTTTGCCTTCCTCTCCTACGACTGACCCATTAATTTTTTCGCGTAAATTGGTAATTGAGATAATGGATCTGAACATAGAAAAGTTAAAAGTATTTTTATTTTTTGTAAATTACTAAATAATTGGGTCCTCATCGCCCCTAACCTACCCCATCCTAGACAGCAAAATCTCGATCCGTGAAACCACGACGACTAATACAAGTGTTAATACATTTAGGACTTATCTAGGAGCTGTTGATATGACGTGATCACTATAAAATACTCGACATCTTGCAATGCGGAGAATTCTTGACCCAAACCGTGACATGGGGTGCAAGTTTTTAGGTCAAAGTGCTATCCATACTATCGTGCTGTTAATGCTGAACATTCACCAGTTTAGCACGAGCAAAAACGGAGAGACCCTTTGGCCTCTTGGTAGAAAAGGGAAGACTCTGCCCCAGGGCAAATCTCCCAGTGGCAGGGGGGGAGGGGGCAGTTAGGGCTCACGCAGTAATGTGCAGAGTTTGATTCCACGCAAGGTGGAATTGACTTTGTTGCAAGCGGGAGTCACCACAGGGTTAATAGCTCAGGCATATCCATAAGCTCTCTACCCTGACTTCTAGGAGGCACATTCTGCGATTTATCTCCTCCACGATAGTTCAGGACAAGATCGTTGGGCACTCAAGGTTGGGTTCAAGTTTCAACTTAGAAAAGGGGAGACTCCGACCCGATCCGACCCCCACTTGGCCATCTATTCAACTTTCCGAATTCCCCAGGCAATCCCACCCCTACTGTCATAGATACGATCTCCTGTCTCTATCGTACACACCACAGTCCGCTTTCCAACTCTCATTCTTACTCGCAATTCAAGAAACTGCTTCATTTCTCAGCTTTTTTCATTGATACTCTCCCTCCCAGTACTCCCTTATCCACGAGAAACCCCATATTGACCAAAAACTCGAAAATGGAAGAAGAAATTGAGGACAATGATGTGAATGAGGAAGTGGAATACTGTTTCACTGCGTATGAGATTGATCTTGACTATGAGTTCAATGCGGCTCGCTTTTTCGACTTCAGCAGAGATGAGTCGGTGTGGGAGGAGCGCCAAGCTGAGCTATGGTTTGACGCCGCTGGAAGCTATCCCCCTTCTCGTAACCTTTTTCTCTCGTTCTTGTTCAAAATCGCCAATTGTGACTAAAGATTGTTTTTGTAGTTCAGTATTTGGAGTTGTTAGCTAATGTTTAAATGGTTGTACCTTCTACCGCCAATGTTGAATCTCGTAGATACAAGTTTTTGAAGTGCGAAATGGTAGCGGAAGCTGCATTTTTTCTTATCAGCTTGAAAAGTTCACTTACAAGTAAATAAGCATGTTTTAAAGCAGATGATTCTTTCATTGGTTTCTTTTGATTGCAGGTGTCT
Source organism: Fraxinus sp. D2006-0159 (assembly GCA_903798375.1). Taxonomy (NCBI): domain Eukaryota; kingdom Viridiplantae; phylum Streptophyta; class Magnoliopsida; order Lamiales; family Oleaceae; genus Fraxinus; species Fraxinus sp. D2006-0159. The sequence continues at coordinate 4,797 of CAIGRQ010236622.1, read as the reverse complement.
CAACCTGTTAGTAACTTTCAAAATAAGTAATTTTTTTTACATAGTCGAAATGGAAGCTGCGTGTAATGGGATGCCTTGAAGTTTGGCTTTCGCATGGCATCGTTTAGAAATTTAGCAATGGTGTTTTTGTTTCTTTGGAGTCTAATAGTTACGATCTGAAGGCGCCACCGGAAGGACAATGGTGTTGTACAGTATGTGAAGTTTGGTTTTTGTGTCTACAAATTCAATAGTTGGGGATATATTTGTTTCTTTTGGATCTTGTGCCAAAATATACATTTTTTCAAGGCACAAATGTGATAATAGTGGTTAATTATTTCATTTTTTGTAAATAGCCAGTAGGCTTATAGTGGAGGAGCATTAGTACTTTTTAATCTTTATGCCTCTTTCCAGATGGAAGTTTCTAAATTTTACGGTTTGCTGTGCATTAGTCGAATGGAAATTGTACGCGATTTTTGATCTGTTTTAAAGTTCTTTATTTTTTTTCAACCTTCAGTTTAAATCGTCCTTATGAACTTTTTTCCAGCTTTTGTGGCAAGGCTAGTTACGAGAGAGGAAATCTTGATGGAGAATGTTAATACCTCCCCTAAACCCAAGGATGTGGAGAACTTGAACTTGATGGAGAGCGACTTTGATATTGAGGCTGCTCATGAAATTTCTGCTGTGGACACGAATGGTAGAGGTTCTATTAGTATATTAACATCATATATTTTCTTTATTTGCTATGTGAATTTATATAGCATGTGTTCATAACCTGTCCACTCCACTTATTCCCAGAACTATAATAGTGCAGATATTTTCTTGACGTGGTTTTATTATTAAATCAGTTTCTTAAGGTTGTGCTTTGGTATCATAATTTGGTTAGAGGAAGAAAACAACTTCAATTGGCTAGAAATATATTTGCAGTATGGATCAGTATTTTTACCTTATAAATTATTTCTCTAGCATAATAAAATGGTTATCTACTACAGAAAATTCTATGTAGTTCCATGTGATATTTCATTTTATAACTTTGTCATCTGATTTCATTTCATAGACGATAAAAGACGAGATAGAGGAACTTCCACCAATTCGCAGATTGGCAGGGTACAAAATTTTTGGAATCTGTCCGAAAAATCACCCTCAGGTGTTTTATCATCTTGCTTACTTAAAATAGAGAAGTTTAATTTATATTTCCCATTTCTTTCCCTTAGTCAGTGTTTCCTCATTTCAGAAATCGTATGAAAAGCTTGTGGTGATGTTACTTCCTTTTGTGTTGATAGCAGTTTGTCTATGCAGGATTGACATTTTACAATCACACAATGAATAATAATAACTCAAAAACTCATACTAAGTTATCGACGAGGCCAGCTTTCCAAAGGACCTCGACTCTAACGAAACCAACATCGAGTCAATTGGCCAAGCAAAATCTTCCACACCAAGCAGGTGACTCCAGGTGATTAGCCTTTCTCGTTTCTGAATAACTAATTAAGTGTTACAGACTCTGTATACAGATAACTCATGATGCTTCAATAATCCTGGCTGTAAACTTTCTACTTTGATTTTGCACTTGAAAGTTAATCTAGCAAGATAGAGACTTCTAGGCTGCAAAAAGTAAAATCACTTCACTGGGTTTTCCTTCTTTATACAACTTAATACTTTTGATGCTTCAAGATTCTTGGCAATAATTTTACTACTTTTTATATGTTCTATCTCAAAGTTTAAATAACAGGACAGAAATTTGTATATTGCAAAATCAATAATCACTTAATTGTTTTTTCCTTTGCAAAAATAACAGGGTTTTTTAATTTTTTTTTCCTTATTTATTGCTATTTTAAAAAAAATATATTAGTATTTTGGACTTTTACGAGTATCATAGGATTGGTAAAAAATGTTTCTAGGATGGCTAGGTCAAACAAGTCTTTCATAGGAAAAACAGAGAAGAAATCAGCTAATCCGTGTGGAATTGAGAGTCAAGCTGCAAAAAGACAAAAGCTTGAGGGTGGTCACCTGAGGAAGGTATGTGTGTTATGTTTTCGTCATGTGTTGTTAATTACAGCTTGTTCCTCTCATCCTCTGGTTTGCCCCTTTTCTTTAATTCTTTAAGCCTCGGATACTTTGAAACTAGAGTCACTGTCTTGTTTTTCTAATTTCAGTAAAAGGTGCTTCATTTGGCATTTTCTGTTCTTGACATGCTTCTCAGTGGGATATATAGCCAAGACTATTACATTTAGTCCCTTTCTTATATTAGATGTTGCTCAGAAGCAATTTACATTACAGGTTGTGGTTTCAGAACAACAAAATAGTTTTGTTCATAAGGCACGTAAACAGGTACGTCCACTACTTCTGGGAGTATGACTCACTAGCTTATCAACTTTAAAATGGGTGAATCTGTGTTAGTAACATAGGGAAGTTATTATAAGGGCATTCAGCACTATTCGTGAGATTATGTGGGAATTTTTGTTAACAAAATTTGTAAATTGGGAAAACTATTAATAGGAAGTGTGAAGATGTACATCAAACTTTTCATTTAATTTCTTTCATTCACTAATAAAGTTAACAGGTACCAGCAGGAAAGTAGTCAGTGTCGTTTTTTTTTGCACGATCTAAGTTCTTTTAAATGATTTTACAGGATGGAACCATAGGAAATGCAACACAGACAAAGCTGAGGCTCACTATCCCTAGAGAGCCCGATCTTGAAACAGCAAATAGGGCACAAAGGATAAGGTTGGTTTGATGACACTCCAGCTGTTCCTCTGTTATTGTTGTTACTTGTTATAGAAGCAGATTTCACTCTCAATGAAATCTGATTGCCTACTTGATGGGGTTTGTTTTCAGGCCAAAATCTAGGAAAGAACCTGAAAATGTGACATCAACTGTTCGTAGATTCGTAGCTCTTCCACTAAATAGAAAAGTTAGTATGACGTTTCAAATGAAAAGATGCCGTCTACCCATAAATGAAAGTATGACATGCTGATCTATTTCTGCGTCTTTCAGATTCTTGAAGCACCTTCATTGGTACTTCCGAAAAGAAGCACCCGTTATTTACCGGAGTTTCAAGTAAGTAATCATAAAATTAGGTTTTGATCCAGTAAATTGCTTCTCAAGGGAACCTTTCAATTGAAATAGCTTGGACGGCTGAGTATTCCACAAGAAGGAAAACTTTCCAATGAAATATCTTGAACGGCTGAGTTTTCTCTGTGGAATTTGGATTTTGGTTTCAGGAATTCCACTTGAAGACATCAGAGAGGGCCATGCAACACACCTCAGCAGATCCAACGTCCACTGTCCCTTTCCATCATTCTGATAAGGTATTTAGATGATAGTTGAAATGCGATGAACATCTTCGACCGGTATGGAACTTTAGCCATTTTCATCAGACTGTTACAGTGTCTACGGTATGATAGTGACTTTGGAACTGGATGTTCCCAAAATTAGCAACTTTATAGGGCACAGTCTATTCCCTAAAGGGGAAGGTTCAGGTAGGGGTCTAAGTCCTTTTAACTTCTTTCTTTTAATTCTGGATTTGGCAGTACATGGCCTGGGTCTGGCTCTACATCTAAAACGATGCTCAAACTTTGCTGGCTGTTGATATTATTTGCTAATATTTTGCCTTCTAATCGAGGAATGATTCATCTTGTTATTTAGTTGCAGGGCTTGCAGAAATCTAGAACTACTTCAACCATAAAATTTGGAAACAGAGATCTCAGAAGGTAATACATCGAGATGCTTTCAAATATATATTGTGATGTTTTGTTTATTGACTGGTGGGACACACCGTTTTACACCTTTTATATGCTCTCTGTCTATATTTTGTTAGCCAATTTACTTCTTTCGGTTCATGAATGTATTTGACCAGTGCTTGTTGAAACCTTGAACCTTTGATTTCTTTTTCTGGTTTCGCTTGCTGATCGAACCTCCTGGTTATTGTTATTAATTTGATTCAATACGGATACTTGATATTTGCTCTTTTTGTTTTGATATGTTTTTCATCAAAGCAAGATCGCCACACCAAGCAATGTACTTTTTTTAAACATGGAAATCCATCTAAAAGATGGTTTTGCCTAAGGCAAATTTGTTGAAGTAGATTATTCTTTTTTTATTCTGCAAAAGTGCAAATCCTATTTTTTTCTTCATTGGAACAAACAGAGAAGTGCAAAGACCTTCCCTTGTTTTCTGCTATCATGTGCTTAAGCTAAGAAAACTGGTATGCATAGCCGCACAACTCAAAGTTGTAAGTGGTCGAATTCATAGCTGCTCCACTCAAAGTTGTAAATGGTCATACAAACAGAGTTCATAACTAAAATTGGATCGTTGTTCCCAATTGATATGGACGTGCTTATTTGACTCGCGTTCTTTCTTTGTCAGACTCAATGTTTCGAGTGCTTCAAGGCAGGAAGGGTTTGAGCCATCTTACTGCTTCAAAGCTCTTCCCCTCAACAAGAAGGTAGACTATTTGAGACCACTTGGAAATTTTATTAAGAGTGTGAGTAGCTAAGCTAAGTAAATGAATCTTTAAATAAGGAAATGTTATTTATTGGTCAAAGTTGGAACCAGACAAGTAGGGGTGTAAGCGGTCTGGTTTTTGCGGTTTTTGACAAATTTTCAAACCAAACCGTTTAAACCGGTTTGAGAAAAACAAACCTAAACCAAACCATTTTGAACGGTTTGAAAAAAACTCAAACCTAAACCTAATGGTTTGGTCCGGTTTTAAACCGCCGGTTTCGACGTATATTTTTTTATCTGTCTACTTTTATGATATTAATTCAATGAATTCAATATATATCTATATCTTTCTAGCAATAAATCTAAAATAAACTA
>CAIGRQ010236595.1:0-11053 GCA_903798375.1 Fraxinus sp. D2006-0159 | reverse complement strand
TATTAGAAGCCCTATCCATATTATACTCTGCAAGATTTTGGCGTTGAATTGACCATCTAAAATCTACGCCGTATTTGAGCCAAATTATTGTATAATGAGAATGAAAAATATAATCGTTATTGGGGTCCACACAAGAGATAGAAAATTTGAATTTAAATGGTGATGTGATGGATAACAATCATATTTTTTATTTTAATGAGATAATAATTTGACTTAAACAGGACCCTATAATTATATCAAACACTGTTTGATGGGGGATTAAAAGTGGAAATTACAGTAACACAATTGTTTAATTATTACGATGTGGATAATAGGATGAAAGTTCGATTATCCAAAAATCATGTTGTAATTCCATATTTTAATAATAATATACTAAAAAATTATATTAGGCCACACGCTTTTACCCACCCAAAGCCAGATTTAGGGTGTGTTTTGTGCCATATTATTTTGAAAGAAAGTATTGTGGAATAATATATTGATGGAGAATGTGTGGTTGAAAAAGAAGAAAAAATTAATGATGTGGTGAAAAATATTATTTTATTGAAGAATGTGTGATTAAAAATGAGTAGAAGAATTAGAATGAAAAATTTTAATGTGTACCAAACAGAGTCTTAATCTCAATTCTCTCTCTCTCTCTAACATGTCGTCTCTATTAGAGTGTGTTTGGTGCACATTAAAATGAGAAAATGCATTCTTTTGATGTGATGTGATGAGAAACGTGTGGTTAAAAAAAAGGAAAAGTTATTGATGTGATGGAAAATATTATTTTATTGAAAAATGTGGGGTTAAAAATGAATAGAATAATGAGAATGAAAAAAATAATGTGGAACAAACAAGGGCTTAATACCTATCTGCTTTTTCTCTATACTATTTTGTCTCTACACTCTCTCTTTTGACCATTTCTCCTCTACTTTCTTTGGAAGCGGGAAGCAAAATTCAATTTCTAAGATCTCACTTTCCCAATTTTTCGATTAGCTTTGTTTAGGATCGATAGAGTTCGAACAATTATAAAAAATCAAGTATATCCACGGAAATTGTTGAAGAAGACAACATAGATAAAGCTTATATGATATGAACACACGTAGCGTTAAATTACGAAACCCACGATTAGATTGAAATTGAATTCAAGAAAGCCAAGTAATCATAGTTTGGATTTGATTAAAAAATAACCAATTAAAATAACCAATAAAACATAAACGAACATTGACCCTTTTGATTGAATATTTGAAAATCTCACCCAATTGATTTGAACACCACAAGAATGATTCTTGATAAGTTCGCAAATTGTCCAACGAAGAACAATAGATTGAAAACAAATTTGCCTCGCAAAATAATTCTCAATAATTTTGTTGTTCCTAATGAAGAATGAAAAATCATATTTATATTAGCCCTAAAATCAAGCTAAAATCGTGTATGATATTCCCAATATTACAAAATAAAGACGAGAGTATAATTCTATTGCAATTAGGTAATCCGCGAAAAAGGAAAAATATCGCCTCACTTTTGGCCCATGCAGCCGCATGCATGGTTCATTTGAAATGCTCATGGAACTTTCCGCATGACTCCCTTTTTAACATTCAGAATTAGGAAGTATCTTTTTATGTGTTTATTTGTACCGTATGTGCCGAAAGAGTCAAATCGGCATTAGTTTAAGCGCGGTCAAACATGCTCGCCTTTGATTTTTAATGATCTTTCATGCCATCTGAAGATGTAAAAAATTGTGTTTAAGAGCCATTGGACGACGTTCATATTAATTGTAATTTTGTTTTATTGGTCCTTTTGTTTCTGCTTATAAGCAAGATTTACTTGTTAAAATCCTATCTTGAGCAGATTAATGGATTATTTGTGCTTATATGAAGTATAATATAGAGTCTTTATCTGTTCATTTTAATATGAGAAGAATTGGTTAAGTAAATACTAAAAATTATGGTGCACTTTATAAAATTTGTAGTGAAAATATAAGGGTAATTATATTACCACCACAAAATTTACTTACTACACCACATTATAATCACACCACAATTAAAAGATATTTTCAATAAATACACCCCCAACAAATTTACAATTATGCTCCTAATCCAATAAAAATTAAAAATTTTAAAAAAATAAGTGTAGTTATCATTCCTATATTACTCCTCATTTTTCTCACCATTTCTACTCATACTGGGTTTATATTCACAAGTTAAACGCTGCATTCAAAGCCTCAAAACAACAAATCAAAGTGAATTTTTTTATACTACTCAAACCACTCCATCCCCTTGTAGATTTTGTTGTTAGACCGGTGATTTATCACCCAATAATCTACAAAATTTACAGAATATTTTGAAAAAAGGAATGTAATTTGATGCGCACACAACATATAGATGAAACATGGAGAGATGGGTGAATTTATACTTGAAGAATAGCCATTCGAGAAGGACGTAGAGTTCTGTGCCGTTAAGATTATCAACTGGGAGGATGACTATAGGAAGAGAAGTTTGAACAGGATTATATCCCTTGAAAGGAATGATTCGATGTTGGATAAGAATCTGGGACTTGAAGTGGAAGGAAGAGAAGATGAAAAAGAGGAATAGGTTATGCACTTAAAATTATGCAATGATGTTTACGTAATATTACTTAAGGCTAATTAAGTAAATAAGAAAAATACTTAAAATTGTGGTGCATCTAGTAAAATTTGTAGTGGTAATATAATTATCCAAAATATAATTAGCCTTGCAATATAACCCGTTAAAAATTGTGAAAAAGACAATTCTCACCCTACAATTTAGAATATCATTCGCAATTGAGCTTTCATCCAGTCCATAGCGAATGTAGTTGAATTACAAAGGGCCTAAATCCACTAAAGCCCAATCACGACGGGCCGAAAGGCTCGAAACGTTATAACCCTAAAACATATGTCTTCCCAATCCACATGATGATCCAAAAACCCTAGTTCAGACGAAGGCTGTGTAGCGAGCTTTCAAATCACTTGTTTCACATCTTCGCTGCCTTTCGAAGATGAAGGTATTCTCTCTTATGCCTGCAAATACTGTATATATACATAAATTCTGATCTTTTTTTGTAGTACTATTTTGAATTTTTGAATGTTTTTGTAGTTCAACATCGCAAATCCGACCACTGGTTGCCAGAAGAAGCTCGAGATAGATGATGACCAGAAACTGTATGTCTTCATTTTCGATTTTCTTCTAAAAATTTTAATGATAACTGAGGTCTGATTGCTTGTTATGCCTTTTGTTTTAAAAATGTGAATTTGTTTATGTATTTGGTGAAATAAATTGGTTCATGTCCTTTAATTTTTCGATTATGATTATTTTTCTTGCATCTATGGAATAGAAATGCAATTTGGAAATGATACAACACTTGTACCTGAATACACAAAAATATTTTATCTTTATAGCAAGAACCAATTTTGCATTTTGTGTTATTATTTTTTATGTTTCTCAAATGTTTGAATCTGATTCTGTGGGCCCTGCTTACTGGACTTCTTTGTGCTTACTTTGATTTTGTTCATTGCTATTGTTACACATTTATGTAGCTATTATTGAAACTATTTATTTATCCTTTTTTTGAAAGCTTATTAAAGTTAGCCAAAAAGAACTGAATATAGTGTACTTGTTATGGCATTTGTTCTAGGAGCAAATCTTCTCTTTGGTAATTTTTTTTAGAGTCGATTTTATTAAAAAAATAAAAAAAATGGAGAAAAAATAACCAATAAAAAATTATACCTCCATTTAAGTAGTAAAAAACCCCAACCTATCAAAAATTCTCTGTCCATTTTAAGTAGTAAAAAATCCCACTGTCTGGATTTCGCATTGGCATTGAAATTCAAACATTGCTGTTCAGGGGTGGGAGTGAGATGACAGAGTGAATTCTGATGTAAAATCCTAATAGTACCTCTGAATACTCACATTTGTGAGACCCAGTTCTTGTATTATTTTTATCATGATCTATGGTGTAGAGTAGATGCTGATTTCTGTTGAAAACTTAAGACTAAAATCGTTCTTTAACAAAATGTCAGTTCCATGTAAACTTTTGCGTATGGTGCATTTCAATCTTTTTGCCAGTCAGTAACTTATTTTGATGTATTATGTTTATTTCCTATTTTACTGGTTGCTGCATGCTTAAGAATCATGCAATGTTTGAAATTTTGATATACCCAATAATATGCAAATATGTTTACTGATGGTATTGATATATCAAAACTGTAATTGCAGCCGTGTATTCTGGGACAAGAGGATCTCTCAGGAGGTCAGTGGAGATGCTTTGGGTGAGGTATGATATCACTTTTACGCGTTAAGTTTACTTGTTTTATACCATGGTTATAGCATCACAAAGTGACGATCTTATTCTATTGTGGATACAACTACTTGTTTTACAGGAGTTCAAGGGCTACGTATTCAAAATTATGGGAGGGTGTGACAAGCAAGGTTTTCCAATGAAGCAGGGTGTGTTGACTCCTGGCCGTGTTCGCCTCTTGCTGTACCGAGGTACGTGTGAATTGTAATTGTTGACCTCTTATAGATGGTGTCATGATAGTTGATCTCTTCTTGAGGTAGGACCATAAGAGAATATTTGTTCGAATAGGTACCCCTTGCTTCCGTGGGTATGGTAGGAGAAATGGAGAGCGCAGAAGGAAGTCTGTTCGTGGATGCATTGTTAGCCCCGATCTCTCTGTTCTGAACTTAGTGATTGTGAAAAAGGGTGACAACGATCTGCCAGGATTGACTGACGTTGAGAAGCCGAGGATGAGAGGACCAAAGAGAGCATCAAAGATCCGTAAACTCTTCAACCTTTCTAAGGAAGATGATGTAAGGAAGTATGTTAACACTTACCGCCGAACTTTCACCACCAAAGCTGGTGAGTTCGTATGCCTCGACTTTGTGATTATTAATGATGTCAATACTTTGAAGCTTGTTCTTTTTTTTTTTACTTCTATATATAGGAATTTTTGTAAGTTGTTAAGGGGAGTTGAATTTGTATGCTCGTCTTTTGATAGGTAAGAATGTGAGCAAAGCTCCTAAGATTCAGAGGCTGGTGACTCCCTTGACTTTGCAAAGGAAGAGAGCTAGAATTTCCGACAAGAAGAAGAGGATTGCCAAGGCCAAGGCAGAGGCTGCTGAGTACCAAAAGCTTCTTGCCTCTAGATTGAAGGAGCAAAGGGAGAGGCGTAGTGAGAGCTTGGCAAAGAAGAGGTCTAGACTTTCCGCAGCCTCTAAGCCATCCACCATCGCTTAAGTTTCATCAGAATGCGATTCTTATTTTTGACTTCTTGTTACCCTGTTTCCCTATCGTGTTGCTGCGATAATTTTGACCTTTATTAAACAACTTTCTTTGTGTACTGGTTCTGTTGGTAATTAAATATTTTGACATGTTTATTAGTTTTATTGATTATTTGATCAGTTAAATATATGGTCAAGTGCTGTGTGTGTTTTCTTGAGAACCCGACTCTCGCTTCTCTTTCTTTGCTGAATAAATCTATGGTTAGTGTTCCCGTGAATTAAAATCCTGAATTTTCATAGGCTTGTCAGTTTTTAAGCTTCCTTTGTGCAAAGAATAGACCATTTCGATCCCTCAAAAATGTTAATATTTTGGTTATGAAAGCTGAAAAATCGTCATTTACCTTTCATGTCTTCTTGTTCGTTCGCATGTTTGTTTTGTTCGTGTGCATTGTGTATCGTGGTGCATGATAGAAAAACACTACACTGATGCATCGATTCTTTCTTCAGTACAACGAATACTGATTTTCTTAAATCATGGTATTGTGTTTTAGACTTCTTGAGTAATGTACGAGTAAAACCTTAATTCGTTGTTTGCATAATTCCAAAGAGAAACCCTACAGATACATCGACAACAACAATATATGTCGACATTTTCTATCCTTAACCTTAACCTTTTAAACCAAACTACAATAGTAATTTACTTCTCTGATATCCTTAAAAGTCATCAATTAAATCCTCCAGTGGCCGGCCATTGATTACCCTACAGTTCTTTCTGATTTCTCCGGGGCGACCAGATTGTAAGTCACCCAATTTAATCATCCCCTTGACGAAGGCCTCAAAGAATTCTCTCTGATTTCTACTGAACAGTCTCACATACTCTCTAGTCCTTGGATGAGTGAACAACGTTTGATCGGAATTAAGAAATCCTCTCCCGTTCACCAAGTCCTTAAAATACTGGTTGTCGAATTTCTTTGGGGTGGCATCTAAGTCCCCTGTCACGTTTCCATCTCCTCCTAGTGGGCAAAGTTTATCTAGCTTCTTTCTGAACTTCGGTTCAATGGTAGGGTCGGGTCTTCCTGTACCTGATTGATTATATAGTCGGTGGACAATGGAAAAGCACCTTCCTTCGCCAATGGAGTGAGAGCCAGAAAGGGCTACTAGATCTTTGACAGAGAGATTGAATCTGCTGAAGAGATTAATGAGAGAAGTTGCATTGGCTCTAGGGCTTGGCATTATATCGTCCGAATCTTTTTGGCTGGCCGTCAAGCTATCTCGCCTGCCTAGTTTTACTTCCCAATTTGGTCCTCCACTCTGGTTCAAGACCCCATAAAAGAAAGAAAAAAGTGTTAAAATTTTGTTTATTGTATTGTCTAACCGTAACGAGTACTGTGTACGAAAGCTTACCAGAACAACGCCGTCTCTAGCAACCATGATTACGATGTCAGCACATGAGACAACACCTGCGCAGGCATTCTCTAAGGCTTCCTTCACTTCGTCAATAACCTCGAATGATCTTAACGAATTAATATTCGACAAAGATAACTTCTCCCCAAGCATGTATGGGGTGTCATCCAGCAACACTGAGCCATCACACCCCTACAAAACAAAATCCAAGAAAATCCCGTTCAAAATCTTGATTCAACAAAGAAATCAGTTTTGTCATATCAGCTGGTTTTGGTGTAAGAATTACGTTAACTAAACAATCATGGAATTGCAAGCGCATCACAGAGGCAGCACTTCTGGTTTCTCTAACCATGGCTTTTTTTATCACATCCCGAACAATAAATTCAGCTTCCGGGCAGGTTTTTAAGTAAAAACCAGGTCGGAGTGGTGTCCCCGAGGCGGCGATGGCCAAGCTAAGGAGAAGGAAGAGGAGGAGAAGGGTGGAGGACATTTTGAGAACTGGCTTGATAGTTTTTTTTTTTTTTTTGGGTGTAACTAAATGAAACCAAAAGACTCCAATTTATAGGCAAAATGGACAAACGAATTTCCAAATTTCTCTCTCCAAAATAAAGTTCAAGAAAACTGAAATGGTTACCAAGGATAAGAATAATATAACCATCTAACTCTCACGTGAGAAAAGGAATAGAATTCCATTTTCAAATTATCTTATTGAGCGCCTAGCCCAATGGGCTGATTTTCTCGAAATACCCATCAGGATTGGGCTATATTATTTGTAGTGTGGATTTTAATAATATTCTTCAATCCCGGACTTATAGCCTATGAAGACAAACAGACCACGAATTTTCATCATTGTCTAGAGGTTATTTGGGCATCATTAACATACCCAACAGTTAATAACACCAAAATCTAACGACCCAACTGCTCAACTCGTCGGTATTGGTGCTGGCCACAAATTTTTAATCAGCAGACTACATCTCTTCTCATTTCACTAGTTCAGCCCACGGTTTTTGGTACTTAACTTTTAACTAAAAAAGTTTGGCCACACTTTATTCCCATGTATTCTATTGGCTTAAAATTAAGAAAAAGGACAGGGTGAAAACTGAAAATCAATACTTCATCTGCTTTGTTGAAATAGAAAAAACTTACTGCCTTTAATTTGTATACACTGATCATGCTTCATACAACAAGCATCTAAGAGATCACAAGGTTGCTCTCCTGGACATCCACTGTACAGAAGTCCACAGTATTTTCCATATCTTAAGAATGGAGGAACTTCAAATCAACAAGAAACATTAAAATCCAATATTTGAATTTGATACAAATTTAAACTATAAATTGTTTGACACAGAAATGAGGGTACTGTACCTCCACAGAACTTTGATTCACATGTTCTGCTGCATTCTTTACTCTACAAAATAAGAAAACCATGTAAACTACAATCCTTACAAACAATTTTTTGTCGAAACGAAAAATGGGTTCAGTCTGCTGGTTGAGTTAGATGATCAAAAACTAACCAGAGAGACGTCTCCATTTGCCTGAATGCCAATGTTTAAGGCATGAATGGGAATAGCGGAAAAGATAAGGGTAGTGAGAATGGAGAAGAAGAGAAATGGAGCTAACTTCAATGACTGTGCAGGGGAAGCCATTGAAGAAGAAAACACTGAAAATTGGAAGCTTTGTTTTGATTAAAAGCTCTGATTTACAGGGAGAAATAATGGACGGTGGGAGGAGAAAAATGTGTGAAGGGGATTGACCAAGTGGAGGTGAATGTTTGTCTTGTAATATCTCGTGACATGATTTTGTTGTCTTGTGTTGCTCACGATTCTCACCTAAGTGAATTATTATCTTTTGGAATAAGTTACAAGTGGGAATAATATATATAATTGTACAAAATTATTATTTTATAATCAGAGAATTTGAAGTAAATTCTAATTAAGCCCATATTTGGTACACATTAAAATTTTCATTTTCATTCTTCTACTTATTTTCAACCACATATTCTTCAATAAAATAATTTTTTCCATCACATCAATAACTTTTCTTCTTTTTCAACTACACATTCTCCATCAACCTACTATTCCAAAATACATTCTTTCAAAATAATGTGGCTTAAACACACCCTAAGTTCAATTAAACAGTTATCACTCCATACTTTGAGTATACTATATCCTTGTACCAATGCCCTGATGCTATCCTAGTCTCTTGATGCGAATCCACGTAGCAATTATGTATTTTACAATGAAAATAATAATCTATTTATAGGGAATCCCTAAAATCCTAATAAAAACGGAATTAAACTTTAAAAATAACAAAATATATCACAAAATAGAGTTTCAACTAAAATAGAAGATTACACGAAATTTGAAAAATTTGATGCCGAATTTATACTATGCGACCGAGTAGTGTAAATCTATGCGGTCGCATAGATCAACTGAAATCCTCCACTAGGGTTTCGGTAAAGAGGCATGAACAACTCCTTCCATTTTCATCATCCGTTGTTTGAATCAAGTTTCGCCATTTCGTTTCATCTCCCATGCTCAACATGAAATTTGTCCATTTGCTCGTCGTGATCAATTTTTCGTCCATCGTGATTTGAAGTAGTCTCATTGCTTTCTTGACCTGCTTACTCACGACCTAATCATTGGCCTTTCCTCAACTATCAATGAATCGTTACTCGAACTTGCCAACGTATCCTGGATCACATCATCTTTTAAGAAAGAGCCAAGAGGTCTAAATAACATTCACACATGTCAGTTAACAATATTTAAGTTTGTCTGAGGGATTTGCTTCAAACTTTAATGCCTGCAGACATCACGTGAGGGGTTAGTTGTTAGGATCCTTCAAATGTCTTGAAAATGACATGAAAGAATATATTGGAATTGGTTACATAATTCAATAAGTTGAAGCATTGTAGGACATTTTTTTGGCAATTAAAGACGTGTTTGATCTAAATTTTTATCAAATAAAGTTGATAAAATTCGATGGATACTAGAAAATATGGGATAAAAAGTGGATAAAAATTATGGATGAATGTAAAATACGGTTAAAAATAAGTTCAACGAATTTAATCAATTTTTGAGAAAACATAGCTTTATCAAACAAGTAGTAAATGTGTGAGGTATTTTGATGAAGATTAAATATTGATTGATTTTAATTTTATTAATGCAATTTTGTCCGTGTTTAATTTATAATTAGTTTAGTCTTTAATTAGTATTAGGACTCTTAATTTTCATAATTTTAATTAAATTAGGATTTTAATTTCATTTAGAGTTAGTCATTATCTTCAATTTTATCATTATCTAGAATTACTCGTTATTTAGGAGTTTAGTTATTACCCAAATTTTATTTATTACTTTAAATACGAGTTGTAAGCCTTATGGCAAGGAATGGAGTAGAATTTGAAAGAGAATTTGAATAGTTGAGATTTCTCTAATTTCTTAAATCTGGTATTTGATGTTTAAAAATCAACGAATTCAATTTTATGTATTCGTGCCCGAACCAAATAGTTCGACGTCTAGATTTCTGGTATTTTTAGGAATCAACAGAAATTAAAAGGTGATTATGTTCCAATATTTGTTTGGAATCAAATGAACTTTGACAACGTGTATTTTTACAAAACTAAGAACCGTTCTACATTCTGATACTACTAAAAATTAATGTTCTAACATCTGGGAGGTGTGATAATGTAGGGTTTACGCAAGCTTAAGTATGACCATATAAGGTGTGACCACCAAATGCGGGGCATGCAAATTTTATTTTTTTGGCCATTTTTCTAAAATTAAATAGACCAATTAAATAAAAAAAAAAAGTTAATAAATAGAAAACTAGAGTAAAAACTCATATTTAGGAAATATAAACTATTATATTTCATGATGACATACTTGCATAATTTCTATTAAAATGAAGTTCAAGATAAATGTAGCAAATGTTGAACAAAGCTTAGATATGCATGTAACCCCTAGTAATTCCTCATTTTGGGATATAAATCTATTAAATTAATATGATCCACGGTAAATAACTTAAAACATTTAGATGATGTGCACGTAATGGTCTTAAGTTCGATTTTTTAGTCACCTGTTCTTAAAAAATTTGAGCATGTAAAATCCAACTTGTAAAAGGAAATTTTGAAACTGTTTATAGATTCTCGATAATCAAATATGTATGGTTGAAAATAAGTTTTGAAAGAATATGTATCAAACCAGTGCAAGAGGTGAAAGCCTACAAGTCCTTTCTTTAACTCCAATTTAGTGCTATTTGTGCCAAATTCAGTATCCAAGTCCTAAAGAACCTCGTGTGTCTACCGGTAGAGTTGGTGGACGCAAACCTGGTAGGCCATGTTTTGGGCTGATCCATCCTCAACATATTGGGCAAGAGCCGGTGCAAGCCGGCCTGTTAGCCTAGTTTACAGTATTATTAGAGATGGAACCAAA
>CAIGRQ010236594.1:0-11887 GCA_903798375.1 Fraxinus sp. D2006-0159 | reverse complement strand
ACAAATTCACAGTGATTGATCAAGCCAATTACCTCACTATCAATAGAGTTCCGAATTTGCAGGAATAAACGAGCATCCTCTCTAAGCCACGTCTGCTTTGAATTGTCTGTAGGAGGATCGTTAGTCAAATGTGTATCTTTATTAATACTCCATAGATAAAGTCGAACGGTCTTGCTCTAATCCAAATAATTTGAGCCATTAAGCTTATGGTCCGTGATTTTCGACATCACAGGAACCATATCCGATGCAACAATAGATTTCTTCTCAGTCATAACTTTTTCTAAACAGAGATACAAGGCAACAAACACGAGACGAGGTAGCAAACACAAAATGGCCCAACAAGCCCAAAATAGCCCAACAAGCCCAAAAACCAAATTTAGCCCAAATTACTTAGGCCCAATAAAATCCAACAAGTCTAAAAACCAAATTGAGCCCAAATAATGTACCTGGCCCAGTCAACCCAATCAATCAATCCAAGCCAAAATCAATACACTTCAGCCCAACCAATCACGCACGACACTTCGAATCGATCTCCGGCGAACTGATATTGACCAGATTTCGGTGCAGGTGTTGCGAGCTGAAGTCGCCGGAAAAGGGGATGCGACGGCGAGCAGACTCCCAAGAATCGCGACGGCGAGCAGAAACCCTAGAGTCGCGGCGGCGAGCAGAAACCCTAGAAAGCGCGGCAGCGAGTGGACTTGGAAATCGCGGCGGCAGACAGACCTAGAAGTCGCGGCGGCGGTGGAGCGCAACTCTAGTAGCAGAGACGACGGCAGTGCAAAGGGAATGGCCGGGATTTAGATGACGGAGGCTCTGATACCATGTAAGTTTAGATGGAAAAGAAACTTATTATTCATTGAGAGAATGATACACATATATATACAAAAGAAAGGAAACTATACAAATAAGGAAACTATAATTAAGACTATAATTAAGCTAATTTACTGGTTGTATAACAAAAGAGAACAACCCTTTTATTTCCTGAACCATTCGAGGAATCTTTGTCAGTGAGTTGTCAGATATGATTATATTTCCTAATTTAGGAGATTTGATTGTATTTCACAATCTAGGAGATGTAATTGAGTTTTAATTGTCTATAATTATACCTTTCCTAGCATGTGAGATTTCATTGTAAATTATCTTATTTAGAGGATGTAATTCTATTATATAAAGGAGAAGCAAAACCTCAATTGATGGATTCAAAACAATTAACATGGCATCAGAGCCACTTGTTTTAATTTTTTGCTTCTTCCTTTCTCAAAATTTTAGGCTGCCAGAAATTGCATTCTTTCTATTGGCACTTTTGGTTCAAATTTTGGATGCTCAATCTTGTTTATTGTCAGATTTTCGGAACCTCTCTAGAGCTTCAATCGATTTTTTTCTAGCTATGTAGTCGCTACTTTCCTTGTTTTAGTAGTCACCATCCTCTGTTCCTCCTCTATGCCCGTTGCAACTTTTCTTTGGAGCATTCAGGCTTCTCCTACTTTTGGGTGCCATCTTCGGTTAACTTTGGTATGTAGAAGCACATTTTTGGAGCAGTCATACATCATTTGAACTTGGATGTGGTCAACGATCCCTCTTGGAGTAGTCGGCTCTTTTGGCTTGTATTTTTGGTGTTTTATCAATGATCTCAAAATCGGGTTGGATCGGTCAATTTGATCGAAAAAGCTGGAAATCGAACCAAAATCTTGTTCGATCATAATAGAAAAACTAGATATAAAGAAACCAGTGCAAAACCTAGGAATCCGTTCGATTCAACCTAAAAATCGGTGAATAAGTCACGGTTTTTGCGGGTTCTACGATATTTTTGTAAAAGAAATTAAACTAGGATGAAGATAACGTTTTGCTACATTTCTTTCGTTGCCTAATAGTCACCGGAGCTCCACTATATCTTTGACGAAGTCCTTGCTTATACGCAAAATATTCAACATTTAGATCAAAATAATTTTAAACAAATACAAGTATTTATGCCTATATATATTATATACAAAAAAATATGTAAGAGAGGAGGAGATGGGTAGCCGAAATGAATTTCTAGAACAAAAGGAGGCACCTGCAAATGAATTGAATCTATGCCTTCGATTTATTGTAGAGTTTTGGATATATGGTATGTAAAACATTATTTTGGCCCACTTAATTTCACCACTTGATATAATACAAATTTTTATAAAGTATGTAAATTTATTTATTATTTTTATTCCGGGTCAGAACCGTTCCGACCATTTGATCCTTGACCTTTAACTCTTCTAGGTTGATGATCGGGTTGATTTTTAAAATATTGGTTTTTATGGCATCGTCCCTTCTGTATTGCTATCCGTACTATATTATCATGATATGTGGGCTATTATAATTTTGAGTCAATTTTAGTGTAATTATGTCGAGTGAAAACTCGATCGTTCATTTTAGTGGGAAGAATTATACTAAATGAGAATTTCGACTTTGAATGTTTGTAATAGGAAATGGGAGGTCATGTGAATGGGCCTTCTCCTATTCGACTGTTCCGAAGGAACTTGGTTTATGGGAAGGGAATGATGCTAAGATTGTTTCTTGGCTATTGAGTTCTGTTGAGTCACATATGGTCAACAATCTTAATTCATTCACTACTAATAGGAATACGTAGGATTACTTTCGATGAATTTATTATTTGGATAATTTTGCCCGAAAGTTTTAGTTAAAGTTGGACGTCAGCAACTACCAACAAAAGAATGTCTACTAACCAGTTTTATTCTGGGTTTCATACTCTATGGAGCGATTATTTTGGATTGGTGTAGTCTAAGATTTCCAAAATTGCATTGGCTTCCATGCAAGAGGCCCATTTCGAGAGGCAATGGGGTCAATTTTTGATAAAGCTACGACTCGAATTTGAAAGTGTACACGCGGGGTTAATCAATTGCAAACCTGTCCCATCCTTGGATGTTTGTTTTGGGGAACTTTTGCTTGAAGAATATCTCTCCTCCCAACTCGACATCAATCAAGATGTTAATACTGAGATGGTCAATGAGGCATATGCTGCTCAAGGCTAATGATGATCAAAATCTTCGGCGTCGTGTTATAGTTGCAAGGAATTTGGAAATGTTGCTCATGTTGCATCACGATCAACTCTTGCTTTCCATACCACTATGAATTTCGCCTCTGACCAACGTGTGATCCCGGGCTCTTCTACTCTTGTACTCGAGCAGGTTTAATATATGATTATTTTGGCTCTCTTTGCTCCTGGTCTCCAAGTTATAACTCATTGTCTTATCTTTCAGTGGCTTCCAATTATACGACGAGAAATCTATATGCGCATGATGTTCGTAAGTATGGTGAGAAACATATTCAATAGATGTTAGTGCTCTTCCTATTATTGCGATTGGCAATATGGGGTCTTCATTTCCTATGTTGATAGCCAAGTCTGAGAATCAACACACGACAATTTGATTAATCAACTACTGACAACCATCATGATCAAAATGAATAGCACAATTATCTTCTATCGATTGCACAATAGAAATTAAATTGCTAGATACAGTAGGAGGCAAAAATAAAATAAAATCAGGAGTCATTTACACTTGTGTATTTAATTAATCAACTACCTTCCCTTACTTTACATGTCTTGATTCCTATATTTCGTTTATTTGGCGTTCCTCCTGCCTATATTTCTCTGCATGTTTTTTTACTGTGTCTGTTTTGTTCATTTACCTCCTACTGAACGTTATAGACTTATTTCTCAAACTGTTGTCTATTTTTCTTGGTTATAGTAATTCTCATAAATGGTTTTTGTGTTATTAAGCGAATGCTCATGAGCTTTCCATATCTCAAAATGTGTTTTTTTTATATTAATTTTTCGTGTCACAGTGATTCTGTCTCTTCATGTACTTTGCTCCGATGATGAGATATTTGGTCTCTTTAATCGTTTTAAGCTAGATATTGTGTATTAACGATGTCGTCCCCTATCGATTCCTATCTCTGAACCAATGTCTGATCTTGTTTTGCATGAGCTTCGCCGATCTAATCGGGTTTCACGACCTCCAGATAGGTATGGGTTCTCTCATTCTACTCTTCAAGATGTACTTTATAGTACATGTGTGCCTAAAGTCTTACTCTTAGACTTCTACTCAAATGTGTTGGTGGTAAGTTATGCATGGTGAAATTTAGGCCCTTCAACAAAATCACATCTGGAACGTTCCTTGCCCTATGGAGAAGATTATTGGGTGTAAATGGGTCTAAACCATCAAGCTACGTGCTGATGGTTTTATTAAGAGATATAAAGATTGGCTAGTAGCACTCGAAAATCAATAGAAGCATGGTTTTGATTACGAGGAAACATTTGCTCTTGTGATGAAAATGACTATTGTCTGCTCTTGTGGCTATCGTCGCCTCGAAAGGATGGTCACTTCGCCGATGGACATGAAAAATATATTTTTACATGGTAATTTGAAGGAAGAAATCTTTGACTCATCCTAGCATGTATTCTCATCATTGTGCTGAGGTTTGTCGCTTAAAGTGGTCTCTCCATGGTTTAAGATATCCACAAAGAGCATGATTTGAGAAATTTCATACTACTCTTTTGGATTTCACTTTTACTAAGATTCCTCTCTTCTTTCACATGACTGCTATTGGAATTGTTATACTAGTCTATGTAGATGATATTGTGATTACAAGGTCCAGCTACAATGTACTTAAATCCTCATATCATATAAAAGATCTTGGTCCGCTTCAATATTTTCTCGAACTTGAGGTACATAATTGTTCTAAGGGCATACTTCTACACCTGCATAAGTATACCCAAGAACTTCTCTCCTTGGGCGATCTTGGGGACAACAAATTGACCATTACTCCTATGGAAGTCAATTTGAAACTAAGTTAAGAGCGTGGTGACCCCTTACTTGATCCCTCGATGTATTGGCAGCTTGTAGGAAGCTCGAATTATTTGACCATAACCAAACCTAATATCTCTTTTACTGTCCAACAGATCAATCAATTTATGCAAGCTCCTTGCTAGTCCCATTGCCTACTGTCCGCCATTTTCTTTTCTATCTCAAAGGTCCTTTTGGCTAATGTTTGTTTTTTCCTTCTGGGACTACTTTACAATTGGTGTGATTTAGTTATAAAGATTAGGTTGATTATTTTTCTTTACAGTTGATAGGATTTAGTGATGCAGATTAGGTTGATTATGCTGATACTCTACCTTCTATCACTGTTTGGTGTATGCTCATTGGTGGTGCACTTATTTCTTTGAAAAGTAAAAAGCAGGCTCGCGTCTTGAAGTCCAACACTGAGTCTGAATATTGGGCCATGTCCTCAACCTGTTCTGAAATCGTATAGATTACTAGTAATCCAGTTTTTCATAAGTGTACCAAGCATATTGAGGTAGATTATCATTCTATTCATGAAATGTTTGGTCTCTGTGAAATTTTTCTTCCTCACATCTCCTCCGAACACCAAACAACTAATGCCTTTACAAAATCTGTGTCTCATCATCGTCATCAGTTTATGGTTGACAAATTGATGCTTCTTGATTGCCTAGTATCAATTTGCAATGAATTGTCGGAATATAGAGATTTGATTATATTTCCTAATCTAGAAGATTCGATTTTATTTATGTAGGAGATTTGATTGTAATTCGTAATCTAGGAGATTTGATTGTACATAATTTATACCATTCCTAGTACTAGAGATTTCATTGTAAACTACCTCATTTTGAGGATGTAATTCTATGATATAAAGGAGAAGCAAAACATCAATTGAGGCATTCAAACCAATTAACAATATTTGCTTGCCTTGAAATGTTTTCTTGAAGTCAGAGTATGGATTACACATCTCCACAACTTTTTATCTATATGCCTTCCTTTGGCAGATAGATTGCCCAAATTATTGAATCATGAGTGCACTTAATTTGTCCTTGATAGTTCCAGGAAATGTTGATTTTACAATGAAAGCGACTTAGTGTATTGGTTGCAAACTTTACATTTTTCTTTGTTGAAAACTCTGTTGCCTTGCAGTGTTATGAAATACACTTCTCATGTGCAGTTGGCATGTTTTGATATCAATGCCATCTGTGGAGGACTTGGATACACCACATTCTCTCAAGGCAACAGAAGAGACACCTCTTGATCAGGTTCGTAGATGAAGTTTATTTAACCTGGTACTTTAAGTTTGTTTGAGAGGATTCAACTTTTATTTGATGGGAAGTAAATTCTGTGAATTATTGACTCACAATTATGTCATTTATCATTGTTTAGTTTCTTAATCAAACTTCTGCAATTGGCTATTGATGCATAGTATGAAATCACTGTCATGATGGGTAAGTAACAGGTTGGGTATCTTCTCCATAATCTGGTTGCTTAGGCCTGAAAACTGCCCTCAACCTTGCTCTGAAAAGAACGGAAAAGATGCGACCTGCATTGTGCTCCTGTTAGCATTTTTCTACTATTTTTGTTGATTATCCATAACTTATAAAAAAAACTTTTAGAAACCATGTTTCAATACCCAAAATTGATATATTCGTATTTATGAATTGCTGTTTTTTCAGAAAAAGATATTGTTCATTGAATAGCTTTTCATACCTCTTCTTTTCCATTTCCCACCATGTACAACAACAAATAGCTAAGCTTTATTCTCAGTGGACTTGAGCTCAATAAATTCTTTTCTGCCACCAACCTATTAATGCTACATCAACTTGAAGGTTGGATGAAATCGTGTTTTTGCATCCATATTACATTACATGATATATCTCCCTATTTTTACTCATTATACTAGGATCTGTTTCAACAATCTTGGTCGTCTGTCTCTTAATTTTCCTCAATTGGTGATGTCACATGTATACATGTTGGCTTAAATGTTCATTTGTTATTTTGGATCCTAGATAATACTTCTTACATCCAGTCAAGTTACTGCAATGATAATTTCCCCCTCAATAATTTTTCTCATTTTGGTTAATTCAGACTTGATGTCGACTGTGCAGGAACTGGAAGTTGAAGGGGAATTGGCGGAGAAGGTCTCCTGTTATCAGGGAGTCTTCTACAATTATTTTAGCATAGGTGCGCATTTCATTTTTTCCACTTCTTGCTAATTTTTATGGTGGTAGTTGAAGGGGTTGCTATAAATGCAGGAATGGATGCCCAGGTTGCTTATGGTTTCCATCACCTACGCAATGAAAAACCTTACCTTGCTCAGGGTCCTATATCGAACAAGGTGTAAATCTTTTACCCTATCTCCGAGATTATGCCCCAAATTTCTATGGAGCTATATAGCAACAGTTGTAGGAGTGGATGCTTTTAACTCCTGGAATTAAAGTGTTTTAGTTCCAAATAGTAGGATACACAAATTTCAAATTTCACTGCAATGAGAACCTGAAGCTTTCAAAAGCATATAAATCTTTCCTTTGATTGTCCCTTTAGATTGATTACAACGAATAGGAATAAATAGTAACTTCACCAGTACTGTAGAAACAAGATTCTGAAGTTTTATGTGGCTTTTCAACATTTGAGATGAGTAATTCACTTTCTAATGTTTAAAGGGTTATATCTGACTCTGTTAAAGCTTTTTTGAGGCTACTTGGCATTCTTATCCACAGGGATGGAAATTCAAATATGAAAATGAATCCATCCTAGTTGAATAGAATCGTCTATAGATCTATTGTAGAATTTTAATTTGGGGGTTGGAGGTTTTTGTCAGTTCTTAATACTTTTTTTCCTGATGTACTCCATAAGGACATTTTGATTTAGCATAAACTGAGTGTCAAAAGATCACATACCTTGCTGAAAGAAGTAGTGGTGAATTGATTCAGTGCATGACTAATATGCCTGCATGGGGTATACAAATTTCAAGTGCAACTGATCTTCTTCACTGCAGATAATTTATTCTGGATACAGTTGCAAGCAAGGCTGGTTCTTCACACCATGCATTAGCGATCCAGGTTTAAGGTCAGAACTTTATATCCCACAATTTTTCTCTCTCACACTTACTAAATTGCTTGTTTGGGATATTTGGTAAGCTTGGATAATTTTCAAGGTGAATGGAAGTTTAATCTCCATTTCAAATAGCTCGTCATTCTTGAACTTTTCCCTATGTATATAAATCTGAACTCCCTGCATTTTGATCTTGTTTTTATATCATGAATTATTACCTTTATTATTATTTTTTTCTTCGTGCTGATTCTTCCTCTAATTAAGGAAGAGATCTTGGTGAAATGGCTACATATGAAATTGAACACAATTATTTCCAAAGAAATAGTCCACTTGTTTCTTCAATACTTAAGAAATATGCCTTATTGTAGCTTCATTATTCATTTTCTCTATTTATTTAGTATATAAGTTAACCGTAAAGTTGGTAATGGGAATTGAGAACTTTGTATCTACAGTACATTTTATATTTAGCTATAGTGTAATCTGGATTCTTCATTTTTCTTACTCCTTTTCTTCTTTGAGTTGCTGAGGTGGGTTGGTTGGTCTGGTTTTGTAAGTCTCTTACTCTGCACTTCGCCTCAGATTCAGAATTCAGATCTCTTTTCCTGAAATTCATGTTTCTGTCTTAATTTGCTTGAATATTTCTCCAGACATACACTGCAGGTTATCTCCCTGCTTCCTTTTTGATTATTGGAAACACCATTGAAAATGTCGACATGCCTGCTGCAAATATGCTAGTATGACAGCCCACGTAATATGACTATTGAGTCCTTCACAAGCACGTCGTACTTAAATATGTTTAATGCCTACAAGGGTTATTTGTATTTAAAATGTTCATTTACATGCTTAAACTCGAATGATTGCATCCCCGTGGTGGATAATTTGGTGTCTGATTTATATTTGTGCTTTGTTGCAGATTAGTCAAGTGTAAATAATTGTCAATAAATTGTGGTATTGGTGCATTTGGTACTCCATATAGATAGATACATACTTTTGCTAAACTTGTCTGACTTCACATTTTCGTATTGTTATTATACAGGGGACTAAAGAACATCTTGAGGATATATGTTAAGAAGGTCAATTCTTCAGTATGGGAGCAAATTCCGATCCCATCAAGGTTGATTTCATTTCATGGAATGGGTTATTGCTGCTTGCCACATATTTCGTTGCCACGAACTGAATGCATACAAAATCCTACAAATTTTTTACTGTTTAGTCCCAAACTCCCAATCTAGATGATTTTTAGCTTCATTTTTCTTTAAAATTAACCTGGGTTTTTGGATATTCCAGTGTTAGGTCAGTAGTTGCTCTCAATCTTCCCAGTTACGGAAGTGGAAGAAATCCATGGGGTAATTTGAAGCCAGAGTATTTAGAGAAGGTATATAACTGGTCACACAATACACGTAATAGTGCCTTTTTCTCACTTTCATTTGTCTATTTATGTTTAGCACACTGTTAGTCACACCATGCACATGTAATGATGCAGTTTTCTCACTGCCCACATCCTGTTATGTTGATACAAAGTGTTTAATGCACTGTGCATGGAAAGAAGGAAATCGACTATACCAGTACTACAATTAAAATAATCCTAGTTTTGGGCTTGACTTTCTTTATAACCACCAAAAACCAAAATATATGTTGCATCCCATTTTTTTTCAATGAAAAATAATTTGAGCTACATTTGTGTCTCTTATGTTTTGTTATCAAAATTCAATTATATGTTTGCTCTGCTTCTTGTACTGAAATTCGTCCACAGTGCATGTGCTCAGATTAGTTGGCTAAGCATGAAGGAAATCAAAATGTCAGATGACTTGTGCTGAAGTCCCTAAATGTTTCATTACTTTTGCAATTTTTAATGACTATTATGTTAATGTCACTGGGAATTAGGAATAACAATTATTATGTCTCAACTGTGCTTAGGGTTTGTTTTGTATAGCTTATTTGAAAATCATTTTTCTTCAAACTCATTTTTAACTAGACATTCTCGCAATAAAATAATTTGCATATGGACCCATAATTTTTCCTACTTTTTGACCGCATATTTTTCAAAGCAATCATTTTTCACTTTAAATAATATCTCCCAAATAAGCACATAAAAAGTACGACAGTAGCCCTTTCCTTAATATATTAGTAATTAAGCTTTTTTCCATGCCTCAGAAAGATGCTTATTTCTTATAATAATATGCCAATCCAACCCCCTATTTCAGGGATCACTAATTCCTCGAATGACGAATCAATTGATTTAATGTTGGGCTTGCTATTTTCATTGTCCTTCCCCCTCTTTTTTCACTATCACTAGTGGTTAATCGTGTTTTAAGCAACCCCTTTTCTTTCATAGTGTGATTCAATATGTATGGGATAATTTACATATGTCAATGATATAAAGCATTGGATGATGGCTATATATCGCAAAAACTCATTTTCTTTAAATTGTTTTTACAGAATTTATCTTTTCGTAGTTGTAACTAAAGGTCAATCATGGACTGAAATCTTATTGAGTATTTGCATATATCGCTAGAATGAGATGTAGACAGAAGTCCAAATGACAACTTAGGAGTGAATGACTTTGAATGTTTATGCCTACTAGTTTAGTTGGCGTTCCTTAACTTCCTTCAATGAAAAATAGGTACATACTTAATAGTAAATAGATTGATTAAATGGAAATATAGTAAATAAAACACAAAGAGAAGTTGCAGAATTTAATCCAAAATAACTGTTGTTGCTTGTGTTTTGTTGCAAATATTTCTATTTATAAGTGCTTTTGCCTTAGTTGGTTGGCTTGTATGCTTGAAAGTGCTCAAGACAGTTGATCATATCAAAATAAAATGTATGAAATACGCTGATCTTGTTTGATAGTGAATCTATAACTTGTGCTTCCAAGTGTAAAATTGAAAGAATTGTATGGGATTATAAGCTAACGATAGTTCTTTTTACTTGCTTTTTCATTTCTCAGAGAGGATTTATTGAGGCCCATGCTGATGATGGTTTCTTAGAAATTTTTGGTTTGAAACATGGATGGCATGCTTCAATGGTTATGGCTGAACTTATCTCTGCCAAGCACATAGCTCAGGTACCAATAAGTGGTCGGAGTTAATGATGAATTCAAGTTGTTGCAGCTTATGATATGGTTGAAAATGTTATTTTACCAGATATAAAATCAAGACAATATAATTAAGAGTCGATAGTAATCTACTTAAAAAGAGTAATGTCATATTTGTTATGAGATATTGGTTAATGATACTCTTTGCTCTTCGGTAGTAAAATGATTGAGTTATTCTGCAATTTTCTAGGCTTCATCTATTCGATTTGAGCTTAGAGGAGGAGAATGGACAGAGGCATATATGCAGATGGATGGTGAACCATGGAAACAACCGATAAACAAAGAGTTCTCGACATTTGTAGAAATTAAACGCGTACCTTTTCAGTCAGTTATGGTGCATGGGGAGTAAACTCTACAGCTTTTAGTTCTGTGTAAAGCATATTTCCCCTCACGAGGGCTTCACTTAATTATTTATCTTGATGTAACCAATACTTTGGACATCAAGTTATTGTTGTGCAAATTCCTAGTTTGTCCATGTAACTAATCTCTTGTTTAGGAGGAATTTGCTTAGTTGATTCCAAAACCTGCACCAAATCAATGTACTGTTGTTTTTTTATTTCCGCCATTTTAAGGGAATCCCATGATAGTGTCGATTGAAAAACTTAAGTGTGTTTTAAGGGAATCCCATGATGGTGTCGGTTGAAAAATTTTAGCGTGTTTCTTGTTCTAGCTTATTATAATATCCATTAGTTCGTCTTGATATTTCCTCGTCAGCCTCAAACAAATGGTTGTTGTTCGTGCAAAACCCGCAAGTAGAGGTGTCAATGGGCGAGCTCGTGGCTCGTTTGCTCGTGGGCGAGCTCGGCTCGGCCCACGAGCTCGTGAGTCAAGAGCCACGAGCCGAGGTCAATTTTTTTTGTTTGCTTTTCTTAGTTTTTTTTTTTAAATGTTTTTCACG
>CAIGRQ010236588.1:0-13323 GCA_903798375.1 Fraxinus sp. D2006-0159 | reverse complement strand
GGTTTTTTTTTTTTCCTTATTCTTTTTAATTTAATTAGTTTAATTATTTAATGTGATAAATAGATAGTTGCAGTTTTGTACGATTTATAGTTCGACTCAACTGTATTAGACTGTACATGTATTAATATAGGACAGGTTTTTTCTTAAAAATCATAATTCTGTTCACCAAACGTTTATTGCATAAAAAGGACAACTTAAAAGTTAACTATATCAGCATTTTAAGAAAATTAAATTAGAAAACACTATACATTATTCAAAAAAAAATTAAATCTTATTTATAGTACTGTTAAATACTGTCTAATACGAGTACTGTTATCAATGTCATTATTTAAAGAAGCTTGTTGCAAATTTCAAAGTCAAAGTACCAAATTCAACATGAATAGAATCTTTTTAGCTTAAGGGTGTGTTTGAGTCACATTATTTTAAAAGAATGTATTTTGGAATAGTAAGTTGATGGAGAATGTGTGGTTGAAAAAGAAAGAAAAGTTATTGATGTGATGAAAAATATTATTTTATTGAAGAATATGTGATTGAAAATGAATAGAAAAATAAAAACGATAATTCTAAGGTATACCAAACAGGGGCTAAATCAAGTAATCAACTACCGTCCGCACAAAATTATGACTTTTTAAATAAAAAAAATGGACCAAAATTTTTCCACACGTTCACTGACGTATTTTTCTAACAATTATGGTGAAAAGTTGGTGGGGGATTAGGTTTGATTTTGACATTTTGGTTGTCTATTACATAACAAAGTTCTATTTGAATTTCAAATGCATTTTTTTCTTCTTAAATGCACGTTCTTGTCTTGTCTCTAAAGAGTTCAATTATTGAAGAGTTGAAGTTTGATACGTAGTAAATAATTTGATACTTTTAAATGACGTCGTACAACTTTTTCATGCTACACATTTCAAAATTTTTATTAATTTAATATACGTTTAACATCTCACCCCTACATTATTGTCTTGAAAATGTTTTCTGACAAAATAATCCCTCACGAGGGCGATTAGAGATTACTTTCGATTCTTTATTCCGACATAAATAAAGAGTTGCATGTAGATGAGATCGCATAGTACAAATCATTGAAATTGTTAGTGTCAAAACGCGTTGAATTGAACTTTAGTTTTGACATCGGCACTCATTCAAGTTGCTTTTACTATTATAGCTCTCTCTCTCTCTCTCTCTCTCTCTCTCTCTCTCGGATTTACAGACAGTATACTAGACTAAGCTCCTGTTTGGTACAAATTAAAATTTTCATTTTCATTCTTTTACTCATTTTCAACCACATATTATTCAATAAAATAATATTTTTCATCAGATCAATAACTTTTCTTTCTTTTTCAGCCACACATTTTCCATCAATCTACTATTCCAAAATATATTCTTTCAAAATAATGTGGCTCAAACACACCCTCAAATAGTCGTGTTTCAATAAACGATTTAAATTGGGTCTCCATCAATAAGTTCACATACTAGATGGGCTCAAAGATCGTCATTTGAGAAGAAGAACTCTCAAATCTGGTAGCCAATTAGATTGTCAAAAGTCACCGTTCAAGAAAAAAGTTCTATACCAAAGAAAATGGTTTAAAAAATTGTACAAATAAAGAGAAGGCTTCAAACCTCATATCATTAAAAGATTATCATATTGGAAGATTGAGACATTGGGATTGTGTTTCTTTGTGAGCGTCATGTTTATTCTTATAAAATTGTGATTTTTGATAATCAATATAATATTGTTCTAGAATATTTCAATACTTAAAGTTGTATTTCTTCAAAAAAAATAAAATAATAATAATTGAATATCGTATTCTTTAAGAATATTGAAATTCATGATTTTATACTTCTCGGGAGTATTAACACCTAGCATGTACTCTTGCATTAAAGTTGTACTCTTGCATGTACTCTAGCATGTTTAACAATATATTAAATTATTAATCAATATTATTGAACATACCTCCTCTGATCAAATGATCAATATTGCCATTTTGGTCATCAAAAATAAATGTTCAAGTGAGTCACATCAATGAGATCGTCAAAATCAACAATTTTTCCTACATTTTTTTTTTTCCTTTGATTGATTTTTTATAGAGATCCACAAGATATTTTATTGTACGATAAGTATGTGTTCAATGCACTTTCATTCCATATCTGAAATAACTTTCTTTGTTCTCCTTTTCGGATGAATTGTTTTCATTTGCTTTGTGCTTCTTAAAATTGTTGCCTTGTTGCGATAGTTTTGTCGAATATTTTATCCATAATTTTGTCTACGTTCGAGTCCACGTCCATTTCTTAATATTGCATTTACTTTAGGTAATGCGATATCATTTGCTTCAGAAAATAGTACAGAACCAGCTAAACGTAATCCATGATTTTTTATCAACAATTCATTATTTTATTCAGCTATCAACAAACAAGATATGAGTTCTGAGCACTTTTTGAAACCATGCTCACGATATTGTTGCTATATGAGTATATTTGAGACATGAAATATGGAAACTGCTTTCCCAAATATACATTGATCGGTGATTTTTCTCCACTCAAGGTCAATTTCGAATATATTCTGAGCAATGGGTCAATATTCTTCTAGAATATTGAAATTTTAACATCATGCTCTACAAGAGCAGGTACTATTCCTTTAAAATGTTAATGATATTGTGTTACTTTATGAGTAACAACAAATTATTATTTATAAATATTAAGTCTTCAAGAGCATTTTTCTAGCGGAATATTAATATTTGCATATTGTGTTTCTTCAAAAGCAACAACAAGATACATTATGAATTAAAATTTGCACAATGAAGAAGTATACATTAATAATTTTGTTACGCCTTTCTACACGAAGACCCCCACGTGGTCTCAACCATCTTACGTGGCAAACGGTTCGACGGTCCCACGCCATGTGCACTAATGTGAGGTGAAGCTGGGCCGACCCTCAAGCGTAGATGACCCTGTTACACGCTGACCCATGGGAGGAGTTGGTCCAAGACGAGGCAGTGAAAAGAGTTAATTTAAACAGGTCTTGTATTATGAGATTGACAAAACAACTTATTGCTACCATCTCTGCCAACTCATTTGGTCAAGTCTAGTCCTTCAGGCTAGGCCTTAGGCATACTAAAGTGGTATTAGCATTTAAGACTATGATTGATTGATGCTTATGACAAGAAAGGTCAATCTCATTTGGATGAGGCCATGTACATTGACATCCAACGACCTTCATTCGTCTTGTCCAAGTATAAAAGTTCACACTTAGTGTCATTCAAAGGTAATACAAATTTAGACTTCAAAGTTATAATCTTGCTACCATACTTTCTGCTCATTTCTCCCCAAAACCGACCCCCCTTTTTATATTGGAGGCTCACGTTTAAAGTTCTTATACACTCATATAATTATTTCTCCAATTGACTTGACTGTCGAGTGCGCGTGGCTAACTTCACCCCTTCCGGAGAAGGCCACGTGTGACTAACGATTTGTCCAAGTGTCCAGCCAAGCTTGCATGGACGTGAAAGACTTTGAAATCTGTTGACCTCACGCATAGTAATTAAATGATATTTTACAGACTCATAACATTAAAAAATTGGCACAAAATGATATTTTACCATTCCAATCATTATGCACAAGTAATTACATCGTGCACTATACTATTAACAGGCACATGTTACATGTATGGAAATCACTGTCCAAATAATTGGAATATTGATAAGTGTTAAATTTACACTTCCATCAATAGTGACTTTTATTGGTATTATTATGAATTTGGTACCTAATTATTTGCGTTTTTTGAGATTATGTTGAAGAAAATTCAGATTGGAGCAATTATTGATGAAGAAGGACAAAAGTGAATGAAATCTACAATTTGGAGATCAAATTCCACACTTTGAAAATTCAAGGGCTGATTTGCACGAATTGGAAGATATGGAGCATTGATGCAATTATAATCAAAGTGGATGGCAAAAAGAAATATGATTGAAGTCATATTAAGCGTTGGAATTGAAATTGGAAAAGGAATCAACTACAAAAGGAAAGTACTGATGGATTGGGAATCTAATTTGACTGAAAATAAGGAAAGAAAAATGGAGGTCGAAAAAAAAGGAAGAAGTGAAAACACAGGCGGCGAGAAGAGAGAAGGCGGATACACGGCAGGAAAGAAAATCAGGAAAGTTAAATATTCTAGTGCAAATATTTCGTCAATTGTTCAATAATTTGAGGAGAATTAATCACGTTAGTTGTTGTTACTGTCGAGAGATTTATACTACGAGCTACATAAGGTTAATTCGATTGTTGGGATATGAAAAATGGTTGAATGAATTGAAATTAAATGTATGTTCAATAAGTTAAGTGAAATTGACAATCATAACTACCTAATCGCATAATCTTCTCTATCATGTTAATTTGATTTTGTTATTTAATTTATTAGAACTTTGGTTAGAAAACACAATTTGATTTAATAATTAGTTACCATTTTAATTTAAATTAAAACTAGGCTAGTTAAAAAAAATAAATTATAGTAGATAGTAGCTAATCTCTGTAAGACGATACTTAAACTTGATAAATCTACTTTATCATTTATCACGATACGTACACTTGCGGAATCATACGAACAAATATAGAACGGTTCGAAAACATCACTATGTGCACAAGTAATATCGCAATCATAATCATAACAAATAAGAAGTTTATACATAAAAATAGGATAATGACGGGCACAATATGTGGCACGACAATTGTTGCATGTCTATTTCAAGTGATGAGGCCTACCATAGATTAAATTGATGTAAGCAGATCTTTTTTTTTTAATTTAAAAAGTTAGTTAATATCCCAATCATCCCCAAGATCGATAATTAATCTATAATTTCTTGTTGAGTACTTGTTAATTAACTAATTAATCTAACTTAATGAGTCATTGTCATTAGTTGGTAGGTGGGTGGCTGTTAGGTGTGTAACAGTCGATTCTGCCATCGCCAATATGACAATTTTGCCTCCACATTCCATACCGACACAAGAGGTGGGGTCTAAGGGAGTCCACTTGGTTGTTGCTATCTTCATTTGTATATGATAAATGTCTTGTTTTTGAGTTTAAAGATGAATTTTCATTAAAATTAATTTAGTGCGTAGGATTGATTTATCACGAATGTTTGTTCATGGTACATGTGTCCATTTGAAAGTCGCATTTAATTTTTTTTTTTTTTTTTTTTTATAACCGTGGATGTCCGGACCAGCTTGCGCGCCCCTCGACNCATGTGTCCATTTGAAAGTCGCATTTAAATTTTTTTTTTTTTTTTTTTTGATAACCGTGGATGTTCGGACCAGCTTGCGCGCACCTCGACTAATTCCACGGAGCCCTGAAGTTTACGATCGGGTACTCACATTAGTGGCTTTGAGGGGACTCGAACTGGTGACCATTGGGGAGCAAACTCAAGACCTGACCAATTGAGCTACCCCTCAGGGTTGAAAGTCGCATTTAAATAATTATTTGATAATGATTTATTTTAATTTATTTAATCACGAGACAAAATCTAGTTAACAAAAATGGCCTTGAAATGTTGAACTCGACATATTGTAATTAGTCTGATACAAAACAAGTCATACGTGGTAGGTATAAATTATTATTGCTAGTCCAGAAAGTTGAACTATTGGTCTTTTACTCTATTGTTTTACTAGTAAGTGGATCTTCAATTTTATTAAAAATGTTTAATTTGTAATGGCTGAAATAATTCTAATTTTCAGTAAATAGTAAGGTGCCTAACCATCAAATTAAGATTAGAGTTTTAACCTAAGAATATGTGTGTATTTTATCCACTTTCTCTGTGTACGATGTTCTGTACACACAGTAAAGTTGTTAACCTAATCCTAATGGTTAGCGGTGTCAATATAGGCAGCACACAGTTTGAACCCATACATAGGTCAGTCCACAACTTTGACAGTGTCAAGCTGGATTTTTCATGTGCAAATTATCCAAAACCTAACATATAAAGTACACTATTCAAAAATAAGGAAGATTATTTTTTAATTCATAAATCAGGTGTTAATTAAGATTTATCAAATCTATTTAAATTATATCTAATTAAGTAATGAAAAGTAACATCATTTACATTAATAATGAGAGAGAAGATTTTTCCGGAAACACAATTTCCATTTTCCCTCTATACTCTCTCTATACTAGGGGTGGCAGCTGGCTCGGCCCTTACTCGCACGAGCCGAGCTCATGGACAAACGAGCCGAGCAGCGGCTCGTTTGTCAAGGGTGAGGTTGGCCCTGGCCCACAAGCTCGTTGGCTCTTTTATTTTTTTTGCCTTTTAATATACCTTTTCTAAACCTAAAATATATATATACACATTTGGTCATTTTTAAACATTTTTTTTAAATATACATTTTCTAGAATATTTTTCTTTTTTAAAATAATAATAATAATAATAATAAACACTCCTCCTTTATCTGAGTTTATGACCAGCTACTTCAATTTCGAGTAGGCGGAATTAAAAATTGTACATGAACAACTTGTTACGTGTACAATTTTTTTAAAAAATTATAAAGTATTAAAATAAAATTTTGTGATAAATATGGTTAAATTAAATATCATTTACTTGACTAAATGTAATTTCAGCATATTTATCTTGCATTCGAAAATGAGCGTCTTTTCAGTCCTTCACACACATTAATACTCCCAAAATATCTTCTTTCAGTTGGCTCCTGACCTCGGAGAGAACCCTCTTACATGCACTAAAAACAGACTCCGAACCTACGGTGTTAACCGGAGGTGTTAATAAATCTTTTGCCAGTGCAGAAACTATTGACCATCAACGTTCATACATTCGCCAAAATTCAATTACTTCTTCTGAATTTTTCCTAATTGTTTTGTTACTAGGTGCAATATGATTAAAGTAATCAATTAATTCAGCAGGCAACGCATTTGGACTACTACTCGATATTTGAGTACATACAGTGGAAGACAAACTATTACTAGTACTAGATGAATCACATGCAGATGCAGTTGAATCATATCTATATGAGTTCATTCTTTCGAATAAATTAAAAACTTCAGCGTCGTCGTCTCGTATATCAGTGGGATGAGTAGTTGTAGAGCCGGAGGGTACCCGATTAATATGAGTACCCATTCGTTGAGCATATAAATTATACATTTCACATAAAGTTTGTTCCAAGTTTCTATAAGCGATAGATACATTAAAAGTTAAAGCTTGTGAAATTTGATCAATTACAAATTTAGTACCCAATAAAATATATCGGGAGTCCATGACGCATGCTAACGGAAATAACATAGACAAGTCTTCCCAATATTTTCTAATATAATTGAACTAAAATTGGGGTCATCTTTAAATCTATGAAAAACCCTAACAATTATATAAAGACGTTCGAAGACCATACAACTAGTGGGATAATAAATACCAGATAAAATATTTGTAGAATCATAAAAACTTGTCAATTTTTTTTTAATTTTAAAAACTAAACTACAATCGGACTCGGTCAAAATAGTATCGTCTTCGTTTCTAATATGCCTATTATTATAAAATCAAATTATTAAATGTTCAAAACATTTATATGATTTTAATAATAAGTAAGTGGAGTTCCATCTATACCCTACGTCACTAATAAATGTTTTTGTATGCGTCACCCCATATTAGGCACAAAATTTCTCAAATGCTTGTTTTCTACTAGACGCAATCGTAATATATACAAGTGCATTCCTAATTCGTTGAATTTTTTTCATCCTTAACATGTTTTAAATTATTTTGTACTATTAAATTAGAAATATAACATACACATCGAACGTGAAACAAATACCACCGAAATCGGGTTGAAGTACTCTATGTAATATATCGATGATAGCCTTATTTGCACTAGCGTTGTCGAACGTAAAAGAACGAATTTTACTCTCGCAACGATATTCTTTAATAATGTTCATAATAGCATGAAATATATTGTTAGCATTTTGCGGGAACTCAATAATTTTAAAAATAATAATTTTTTTATGTATGACCCAAAGTGGGTCTATATAGTGCAGTTGCAACTATATAACCTCTTTTATTAATCTCTCTCCATATATTCGAAATTAAAGATATCACACCCTCATATTTTTCGAAATCAGCAATCAATAGTTTCTTTGAATTAACAAAATATTCTATTGTGTCAAAACGAAGAGTATTTCGAATTGTCCCAACGTATCTCGGTTGAAGATATTGTTTCACGTAGGAAACGAAATGTTGGTTGTCCGCTATTATCAGTGGCAACTCAGTTGCGACAATGAACTTCACCATTCCCATTCGAGCTTTCTCCTCAGAATTCATCCACGTAGAAAGTCGCGTAGTAGTAGCACCGGTGTCTGGACTACCAAATTGTAGTTGCTTTTGACCATCAGGAAGAAACCAATGTTTGATTGCATATGTTCTGTAGTGGCAGTTGAGGTGGGTGGTTCCAATGCCTTTTTGCCATGTTAATCGTTGTTGATAGTATTTACATATTGCTTTGGTTTTTGGAACTCCATCGACCACACGACCAGTTTGAACCAATTTAAAATGGTCCCAACATTTTGCTCGCTTTTTCCCCATACTCTTCCCTCTTGCATCGAGAATATCTAATGCAGGTTCATCATCCTATTCCAAATCATTTGGATGACTAGCATCAACATCGTCATCCAAATCAATTGGATGACTACTTTCATGAGCATCGAAATCCTGAATATTTTTTGGAATGAGGAATTTATTTAGATCGGCGAATTCATTCATAAATTGATTGTGGGGCGTGACAGGTAATTTGCATTCAACACCGAACAAGTTTTCAACAAATGAGCGTGGATCCATTTGTGAATTGGAAATTTGTAATGGAATAAGTGATATTGAATAATTAAAATTGAATGTTGAAGTAGAATTGAAAAGTGAATATAGATTATGTAGTAGTGTAGAAAATCGATTAAAAATAAAATGTAGAAGAGTATATAATGATATTGATAATGAAATGTAGAGAGTAGAGTAGAGAATGAGAGATTAGTAGTAAGTTTGGTGAGAAAAAAATGGATGAATGGATGGGTATTTATTGGGAAAAATGAAGTTGAAAAAAAAAATAATGACCAAAACAATCACTTAAAAAATTTAGTGACCACCACGAGCTGAGCCGGCTCGTGGCTCGCATATTACACAAGCCCATGAGCCAAGCTTGTATGCCGCTCGGCAAGCTGCTCGCCTCCATAACGAGTCGAGCCAGCCTGTTGGGCTCGTGCTAGGGCTTGTCTTTTTTACTAGCCCGAGCGGCTCGTGGCTCGGCTCAATTCCCACCCCTACTCTATACTTTTGCATCTAAATCTAGTGGTGGCAATGTCAACTAGGCCCATCTACCCTGAGGTCGACTCGGCCCACGAGCTCACGAGCCGAACCTAAGAGCTCGTGTTTAATTTCCTCTTTTTTTTAAAAAAAAAATTTACTTTAATTTTTTTTTTTAACTTTTCGTTCAGATTTTTTACAAGCTTGTGGGCTCGTGGACTTCGCAAGCACGCTTGGCCAACCCTCGGCTCGGGCTCGGGCTCGTCCCTTAACGAGCTCGAACCGTTAATGGGTGCGAATTTTTTTGTAGTGATCCTATGACCAAGTCTGTGTTAATTGTGATTGATTGTAACTATATGTGATCGTAGTAGTCAAAATGTTGCTACCACTACCACCTAGTGATGTCAATGGGCTGAGTCAAGTCGGCTCGGCCCTTAAGCCCACGAGCTCACAAGCCGAGTCGACTTGTGGCTCGTTTGCTGGTAGGCGAGCTCGGCTCGTCGAGCTCACTTGGGGCTCGACTCTGGCTCGTCATTTGACGAGCTCGAATGGCTTGCGACTCGTGTTTTCACTAACCAAGCGGCCGAGCCGACGAGCCGCTCAGTTTGCCATCTCTACTACCACCACCAACACACAGATAAGTTTTGACACGCTATCATCTCCTACAATGCACGTTTTCTAAACACGGTTGCCCCACACCATCGCCACCACCATGCAGGTCAAGGCTAACTTTCCAACATCACCTGAACTGCACTGCCATCACCAACGCAGCACCATCTCTTCATAAGGAATCTCAATATAATTGCTTTCGTTTTGTGTTTGTATGGATATAGAGATAATTTTTATTTATAGAGAGAGTTTCTATTTGAAGACAGAGGATGTATGTTTTTGAGAGAGTGTGGGTGTTGTGGCAGAAAAATATCTTTGCAATTGGGGGACTGGATTGGGTTGGGTTGGGAGGTTGGGAGAGAAAATACGAGTAAGTGAGGATAATGTATGTCATAGTTGTATATTATATATTATTATATTGTGTTTACCATCTAAATTTTAAAACTATTTTATAAGATTTTTAGTTATGAAATGTGATTCTTACAATACAGTAGTTATGTATTTTTGCTATTTTTCATCACAACGATCAATGAGCACCGGCCCACTCTATTCGATTTATTAAAAAATGTATTATGACTAGTAAATTTTACTAATAAAGTGTTTTTTATATTACTCGAATATCTTAACGATGTAATTTGCAAATATATCGATGAGAATGTGTAGTTCTTTTTTCAATTATATAGATTTAAAAAAAGACAAATAAGCCTAGTCCTACCTATCCAGTCCGCAAATATTGATGGGTTTGCGTGACGGTGATGGTCAAGCGACGACCTATTACGCATGTAGATCAATTTAGATCGGTATTTGGCTGCATTAAATTTTAATTTATTTTTATCTTCTTCTTTCATCAATTCTATTTCTATTAATAAAATAATATTATACATAAATTCAAAAATTCTCTTTATTTTTTAACCACACATTTTTAAAAAAACAATATTTTAAAATCAATTTTTTTTTTTTCCGAATAATGAAACTCAAACAAAGGCTACATCAAATCATTCATTTTAACTGCCCTATTAAGGGTCGCATAATAAACAGTGTACAAATCAATAATTGGCTCCAAGGTGCTATATTGAAATTATAGGGAGTAAATTATATACATGATTGTGACTTAAGCAATATATGCGGTCAAATTTTAATTTCAGTCAAAATTAAAAACTAATTTTAATTACATATTTTACGATGACTGTAATTTTTCAATTACATATTTCATCAACTTTTTTCAAAATCTATTAAAAAATTGATTTTGATCACCACCGAATTGGGGGCGCGTATGATATTAAATTGGTTAAAGTTTAATCATAATAATTAATTAGCACATGTACTTAATACCAGGGCGTACTAGTAATTTTCTAGCATTCAGAAGAAACTGATAATTTGTACAAAATTCCACGAATCTTCCATTATGGAGATCATCTTCAACTCATGACAACCATGAGTTGTTCTGCATGGTAGAAAAATTACCCAACCCCCGTGTCAATTTTCGGTGTACTCCCACCCTGTACATGCAGAACAACTCGACAATAATTAATTTGTTGAAGTACCAAAACGCACAAATTATAATTTTTTTTCCCGAAAAAGCTAATTATAAGTTTTTCTCAAACAAAGAGTTCATTATTAAGATTGTCGAGTGAAAGATGTTTATCACAGAAAACTACATTGTTCACCAACATTCGTACAAATTAATATCGACACGAAGCCTGAAATACACATCCCCTTCGAAGGCATCAGTCATCAAAGTGGCAATCCCTCGAGCCATGAAAAAGTCACCAGTTCCACCAATAACAGATATATCCCTAGTCTTGTTAATCAATGGATCAGCCCCAGCAAAGTTCAAGGTTCCAACATGCTTAGTAGAATTGAACAAGAATGAGAATCCGAGCCATGCACCGTATATGCTTCTCTGATCGTAGAAGTACATCCCTTGCGCCCGACCCACCGGGGGTGAATGCAAATTGTTGTCTAAGGTAATGGGATCGTCGAACACAACTAGATCACCAAAATTATATGGTTGCGCCATGGCCGTCTTGTTGCCCCATGCCGGGGACCCAACTATGGCAGCAGTTGCATTGTTGTAATTATTCCCTTTGAAAAGTATGTCGTGAAAATAGAACACCAAATGGTTGCAAGGATGGCGAGGGCGGGGCTTTTGGCCGTAGGTGGCGGAGGAGGTGGAGGAGAGGAAGCAAAGGAAAAGAGCCACAATATGTGTCTTGGAGACCATAATTGGTTAAATACAAGGGGGGAGGAGACTGGTGTTAATTTATATTTCTCAAGTGTTTGCTCTAGTCTCATTATATAGGGTCAGATCTTGGGGGGGCCAGGGTTGGTGAATGATTGTAGCTTTATATGAATTGAAAAACTCATTAAATGAAGTGGACCATCTTTTAACATTATACTATTTTTTTTATTTTTTTTTTATTTTTATTATATATATATATCTCAATAGATCAATAATTAATGAGAGACTAAACGAATATGCTTCCATACATCTCTTTCGAGGCTCTATTATCATATACATATACGTATGCACATCGTGTAAATTTAGAAATAAACCACTTGGGTATTGTAATACAAATTTTAGT
Organism: Fraxinus sp. D2006-0159; assembly: GCA_903798375.1. Taxonomy (NCBI): domain Eukaryota; kingdom Viridiplantae; phylum Streptophyta; class Magnoliopsida; order Lamiales; family Oleaceae; genus Fraxinus; species Fraxinus sp. D2006-0159. The sequence goes on along the minus strand of CAIGRQ010236588.1, from coordinate 860 downwards.
TAATCTCTCATTAATTCTTGATCAGTTTGAAAATAATAATCCCCCACACATCGTCTTTCTTCTTCAAGCTTGTTGGATCGTACCTCTTAAACACTGTATAATACAGATAGACACGATGATTATTACGTTCAAATTGGCTAATTTCATATTTAGCTATATATGCAGAAAAATTACTTATAAGTAAATAAGTAAGTTCTAATTATAACTTTTTATTGATCAAATTTGGAAATAAGTGAAATAAGTTGCTCACGTCAATTTTTTTTTTTTTTTCTTCAAATTATCGTAAAAATAAGTAACCTATTTCTTTATCACTAAGAAAAAGTTATCTAAAAATACATGAAAAATAAAAATTTACTAAAAAATAAAGTTAAGTTACTTTTAAGATTAGCCCAACACTTGGAAGTACTAAAAGTCTAGATCACTTGAGGTAGACGGAGGTGGGTGCGGTCTAGCTTGAAGTCAATCATGGTGTTCCCTTCTTCAACTTGTTTTGTGGACAAAGTGCATACAAATGCTGCTGGTTTTTTCCCTACCACACACATCCATATACGTGTCGGAAAAAATAAATAAATTGAAGGGATGACTTCGACATAAATTTTGAGTGAAGTCCATTTATTTATTTTGGACTATCAAGATTGATTTGTGTTCTTTTTCATGAGAACATCGAAATCATATATTTATTTGCTAAAAAATGATGCTCAGGTGAATGAAAAATCGGAGCTCAAAGTGATACATTGGAAGATGTTTTGTGTTTGAGGGAAACTAGTTTAAAGTTACCCCCATATAGGAAAATTGATAAAGGCAATAACCAGTTTAAATATTATTACACTTTAGAAGTATGTAATCATGTGTAGCATATA
>CAIGRQ010236584.1:0-10443 GCA_903798375.1 Fraxinus sp. D2006-0159 | reverse complement strand
TTTGTTGATGTTTCCATATTGAGGACAACTACACGTCTGCTATGTGATACTTCAACAATATTTTCTAATTCTAGCAATTATTTTGTTTCATGCACTAATGCGCTGTGATCTTTGTCCGTTGAATGCATTTGTTTTTCTCTGAAGTGATGATATTTTGTGAATCTCTTTATGACAAATTAGTTTCAGAAATGGAGCATGATGATGATATGGAGTTTATAATATTGAAGGACACATTGCCAAAATTTATGGGATTAAACATCTCGTTTAAAACGCTGGGAAGTAGAATCTTGTTGCTATAGTTTGATGCAATATTCTCATTTCTGTTGTGGGTTACGCTATTAAATACCCAACTAAACTGCAGCACGTGCATTGCACGTGCGTACACTAGTAACTATTTATATATATTACAACTTTGACAATATAAGGGGAAAAAGTTTACACACGTGCAACATTCGTGCAAAACATGTGATGGAGTTATTTCTTTTTCCTCTTTTATTTTTCTCTTGACAAATTCTACATCTAAATGTATTCAGTGCTCTAATGATGGATAACGACGATTGAAAATTTGCCAAAAAAAACCAAGAATTATGTCAACAAGTATTGATTGCAATGCAAGTGATCCTAAGTCTGCAAACTTTCGTTTCGATATTTCATATTTATGCCCAATCGAAACATGGCTTGTGGTTTTAAATTAATTTTCCATGGCGTTTAAAAGTCATGTTAGGCATGTGCAATATTCGTGCTAAACATGATAATGCTAGTTGAGAAATACGATATAAATAATTTTCCACGAATCATTGAGAAATGATAAAAACTCAATGATTATTAGATAATTCAACATCATCTTAGCTTGATTCTATACTTAGCTTGATAATGCCAATTGATATAAATATTTAGCCCTTGTTTGAACTCTATTTTTGTCAAAATGAATTTTTCTCTTTTTTATTTTTAAATCACGCATTTTTCAATAAAATAATATTATATGTAAATTCTAAATTTTTTCTCTTTCTTATTTTCAAACCATACATTCTTCATTAAAATCACACATTCTTATTTTTTAACCACGTAATCTCAAAAAAAATCATCAAAATACAATTTTCCACAAAATTTAATTTTAAAGGAGCCCAGACACTGGCTAGCTTAGCTTGATAATGCCGGTTGCAAAACACACGTTGAAGTCATTTCTTTTTACGTCCAAAAAAATCAAACCCCGTGTGATTTTACATTCGAAAATTTACATAGGATATGACTTTTTTGGATATAAATTTTCCCTAATAAAATGGTGAAAATTACATTGACAAATTTATATCGCAAAAATAATAAATGTTAATGAAATAGTTGAATTTTTTTTTTAAAAAAATGCGGGTTAGACGTCTTTGTAAAGACTCGCGTTTAACGTATTTTTAACTATTTTCGATATATGTTTGAACTATTCGATATGCCCATAATATAGTTCTTGAAATAAGTTTCGTAACGATATAAGCAATTAGTAGATTCGATTAGCGCATGATCATTGGAGAATTTTTAAAATTATTATATTATCGAAATTCAAATTTATTTTGATTTTGTCCCTATTTGATAGAGATAAAAATTAAACAGTTATGAATTCTATGAAATATGTTATTAAAATTAATTGTTAACTTTGATTTAGATTAAAATTTAAATTCAAACATGGTTTTATTAAAAAAAAAATCTCAAAAGTTGGGAGGCACATAGCCCTCAGGATCCCCCCTGGGTCCGCCCATGACTGTAGAAACTAGTCCAAATTAAGCATCAAGTATGTTGACTGAACAAATTGTAAGAACATTTTCGAGAGACTCTCTAATTATAACTCTTTATTTTAAAAAATTAGCGCTTAAAAACGAGCTCCAAAAAACGCTATATTTCAACTTATAAAATGGATGGTGAATTTGGCATGATTACATTTAATAAATCACATATTTTAACACTCTTCTTCTTTTTCTAAAGCTATTCAAACTACATTTAGGGCATGTTTAAACCCTATTTTTTATATGTATAAAATGTATTTTGAAATAATAAATTAATAGAGAAAATGTGGTTAAAAATTTTTTTTTTAAAAAAAACTGATATTACATATAATATTATTTTATTAAAGAGTGAGTGGTTAAAAGATGAGAAAGAAAAATATATTTAAAAAAAATAGGGATCAAACAAGGGCTTAAATTGATTGAACAATTGACATATAAAAAATTATGTTGAATAAAATACGAAGAAAAATCAATACATGTTTCTTGAAACCCCAAAATAAAAAGCCAAAATATACAGCTTGTTCAAATATATTAAAAAAAAATTAACCCCCTAAATTTATAAATACTCTTTATAAATAAAAATTTCTTTAAGATGCTCTAAGTAGTAACCATTCATGATGCCCCAATACCCAGTGTTCCAAAGGTAACTCGAAACATAACTTACATTCTTGTTTGAGGCTCGGAGTTAAAATCCAAGTTTTAGAAAGGTAATAAATTTTAGCTTACAAGTAGACCGAAAATTTTCACACGTAGACCTTATTCATTTTCCCCTCAAATGCTTAATACGAACTCAATTTTTAAAAATGGATGACGATAAGACTATAATAAGAAATATTTGTCTATTTTGATACGACGTCATGCGATGTCAAACTTGATACAACACTCCACTTAGCTATCAATTAGCTTTCATGTTTCATTCATGGAAAATGGTGAACATATTACAGAATAATTTGTCGACTTGAAGGTCTATACAAATAGTTTAATGACATGGTTAAAAGTCATTAAAAAAAACGTAACATGCATTTTCTCTATTTTCTGGCTCACTTCACTAGTAAGTGTGTCATAATCTTGTAAAACATAAGCAAAATGAGAAAACATAAGCAAACACAATCTTGTGAAACGTAAAGCTAGTACGTGGTACCACAAAAGCTCTAAATTAATAAGAAATTATTTCACCCAACGGGTAAAATCTCACCGAATAGGAAACTTATTTCACCTGATTCCAGAGACTGGATGCAAAACAAATAAATGGCAAAAATTAACAGGAAAAATTTGGCATCAGTCGTGAACTTAAATGAATTCCCATCCAAGATAAGCACGTAAGCTTTCATTTTCACAAATAAAAAGTGAAATAGAAGTAGAAAATTTGATCAACAAAAAAAATCTTGCTAAGTTGTTCCATAATGCATAATCAAATTTCACTTCTTAGATTACAACGATAATGTTCCAAAGTCTTGATGAAATAGCAACAAACCGCGTACTTACCATTCAAATACTGGCGACTTCTAGTGGAGCTGAGAATACAGTTTTCATACTTACAAACTTGTACCCAAGCAACAATTGGATCCTGAAAAATTTTCGAAGTGGTAATTTAGACTATAATGCAGTTGAAAAAATATAAATATACAAACCATATCTACAGATTCTGCATTTGCCACACTAGCCAGACAAAAACGTATACAAGGTACATTCCAAAATTTTAAAATTTTGGATCCTATGTCGATTCACATCTCTAAGAGCATTGTATTCTACAAAATATCAAGCCCTCCGAAAACTTGGAAAGTGATCACGAACATCAATTCTTTAGTAGAACGAGGGGATGGAACAAAATAAAGGGCTAGACAACTCACCTAACTTGATTTCCATCTATCAATTTAGTATCTGTTATAGGATTTCCCGAAGTCATCGCGCCTTTCACGCTGAAAATCGTTGTATGTGTCGTGAGGTCTTGAATTTTCCATAGAATTTGGGTACCTTCCCCTTGACTCCATCGGCATATTGGTTCCAGGACCGGAATAGTGAGCGTTGCCTGAAGGATTATCATACTCTGGATAACTAGGTTGTTTATAATCACTAAACCCAGAAACTGAAATATGCTGGCATGCTTGTTGTCTCCTCTGGATGTCAACTTGAAGAAATTCTTCCCACTGTTTTGCATGTGCACCCCTGAGCATAGCCAGTTTCTTCATGTAACCCTCCCTAATTTCCCTGACAGCCTTAAATTTGAAGTACCCAATATGTAAGGAGTCAATTGCCACATCAAATCCAACAAAAAGATCCCCGTCCCTCCCCACCTTTAATGGGATAGGATAATTAAGCTTAATTGTATTCTATAAATTCTTTGAAAAAGAACAAGAGAAGGATGCACACTGCCATACTTAGATAAGCATCCAAGAAAAATCAAACTGATTCCAGTGGTTAAGAAAGTTTCCGTACTCCAAATGACCAAAAAAGGCTATTGTGATCGGACATTGGTAAGATAAACCATCATTAATTGAACTAAAAACAAAATAATAGAATGTAACAAACCTCACGATGCTTGTGAATTTCTTCATCTTCTTCCTTGTCTCGAATTCTCGCAAGATCCATTGCTTCCCTTTTATATTCCAATTCTACTTCCTCAAAGGTTTGGGTAAATGTAGGGTGTTCAAACTTATGGCTAGATTGCATGTCAGACCCACGTCTGTCAGCATCCCATCCATCAGTCCTGAATCCCCCTCTGCTTTGACTGTGACCATCATAAGAACTATATGGGTTTCCCACATAAGAGGGGTGTGCTGGAGACCTTGAATGGCTCGATCGACCTCTACCACCATCATTACCATAAGCTTCACCAGAGGAAGAGTGTGTTAAGCACTTCCATTCAAGATCTCTAACAATGGAGGCAGCTTTAACATGACACTATCAAAATTCTCATAGTGAATCCAATCTGGGGTAAATTAGTCTCCATATGCTCAGTTAAAAAAAAAATATTTGGAGACCACCCTTTCAGTTCAACCCAAGATATATCTTTCAGAATGCTTGAACGTAAGAACTTACCTCTTTCTGCAAAGAAAATGATAAGAAACAAGCAGTATAAAGAAAAAGATTGAACGGCTGAACAGAAAGAACATATAAATTGATATACCCCTATGATTTTAAATTACAAGAAATAACCCTCTCTACACGACAGCACAAGTATACCCATGCTTTGCCTACCTTGCAGAGAGCCCCTGGATAATTTCTGAACATCTTCACGAACATGGTCTTCCACAACCTTCTCGTGTCTGCCAAATCTATGTGGGACCTGTGAGGCATTATGTGGACTGGGATTGGATCTTTGGGAATTAGAGCGTCCCAACCGCGAGCTAACAGGACTCTTGCGTTCAGGTGACCTAGACCTGGAAATTGGGGGGCTAGAAGAATGCTTATGCTCACCCTCTTCTTTAACTTTATGAACAGCATCAACACCTTTTTTCAAGATCAACCTATCCTTGCCACTGACAATGATAAATTTTTCCTCAATTTTGATTTTGCATCCTATATCCTTTTCAATCTTATTTACTACCTTTTCAGTGAATAATGCTTTCACATGAGGATCTCTTGCAGGTACCCTCTCAAAGAAATCTTGAGACTTGCGATTCGCTCCAAGTGTAGAAGGACAACCCTGAATTAAATCATTCAGGCATAATAGATAAACAGAAGTGCACACATACACATGCACAATAATTTTGAAGAGTAAGTAGGCAAAACGATATTAGCAATGACATTATGTTGCTTCTATCGCTGGTAACAACTAAGTTGAAATGCTTTTATATCCATCATCTATCAGGGAAAAAAAATTGTATCTAAGCTTCAGTCAAATTTTGGATTAGGCAGCAAGGCATAGATTTCTTATCTGAACTAGCATTGTTTCCATGACAAATTAGTAGGCGCTTATATGTTACAATGGATCCATCATCTATCAGGAAAAAAATTGTATTTGAGCTCTAAAAATATTATTCCACTCAAATTTAGGATTAGGGAGCACTGGCATAAATTTCTTATGTCAACTAGCACTGTTTTCATGACAAATTAGTAGACTGTATGTTTTTAATTATCATACACCATCATCTGTTTGATCCTAAGCATGCATACCACTCCCCGGGTAAAAAAAACGCTGACTATGACCTATTTGGGAGTGTTAGCAGATCTCTTATGAGAGTTGTAGCCACATTAGGACCCTTTGACTGCAATATGACCATGCCATTCAAGTCTAAATGCATAATTTTATCACTAGCTCCTCCACCAGTTCTCTTCCTCTGTCCTTTCCAGAGACTAAGGGCGGCTCCCCTTGGGTAAGAGAATTTGGAAGAAAAGCAAAACAAAAGCTATGCCAAAACAATCAAAAACAAAAGAAATAAAAAAAGGTACCTGAGTGAAGTGGCCTGATTCCCCACATAATTTACAGATCATTTCTTCCTCTTTCCTTTTCTTCCAGTTCCTTTCAGTAGCTTTAGATTTAGCTTCCCAAACCTTAGCTTCTCGGCTAGTAAAATCTGTTGGGACAGCATTAGGGTCCCGGGATTCCTCTTCCTCATCCGAACCCGCATTTGATCTTTTTTTTGCCGTGGTTCTGTCTTGTGCATTGGTTGTATTAGGATTAGATCCCAGAGGCCCAGTATACGCCTTATAAATTTCACTAAAATCATCATCAATGTCCAACTCTTCCCTGCCAGACATCTCAGCTTCACCGAACTAATTTCCTGCCAGAAGAAAAATATTAGAAAGATCAAGTTGATATCAAGCAGAGGACTGGGAAATGTACATAAAGATATGAATCAATCGTCTCGTGTATGAAACTAACTCCCAGGAAATATCATCATTCATCACATTCAGCATTCTGCTTTGTGACTTTTCCTTCAAAGCTTTTTTTTCTGGCACCACACCCGATTCTCAAACAAAAACATAAACTAAAAACTAAAAAAATCTCCAAAAGAAGAAAATTTGGAAACTCAAAACATGTAGAAATTTTTTTAATATCAATTTTCTCATTAATAATGTCTTGGTCCTTTGCAAGACAAATATAGCATTACATGAAAAAACGTGTACAAGGTTACTTTCACAAAAAGCTATATCCTCTCGACTAAACAGGACTTGCACTACAATAATCCAATACAACTTATGAACTGCATGCCTACTTTTACAGTTATCCTCGAATATCATAAACTGATTCTAACTCTTACCTTATTGAAAATTTTCTTTTAAAAATGAAAATAAGGCATTGGTTATATTTTACATGCCTTGCTAAAAACCCATTTGAGTGGCTAAAATTTTTCATTTTTCTTAGTCAGACTTTTTACTTTTGTAAGATATCACTTTAGCTTCAGAAAACCCTATATGCATAAAGTGATTTTTTCCAATACAAGAATGCACGGAATTCTTGTCGGAATCGCAATATTCCTTGTTAAGTAAGGGGTGCACTAAAATAATTGAGCTTTCATATTTCTCAGTCCCCCTACTTCTCAGGGAGCATTGAGCTAAATATAACTAAGCTAAACACTCTGAAGGAAATAAAACTACCAATAATCTAAGCTCATATTGTCAAGATGACATAAAAATGATATTTGACTAATTGTAATTGATACTGCTAAGTCTGCATTTCGCAAGAAAAAACTAACAAGCTAAGTTTGATAAGTGTAATTCGAAAAAAAATATTATTGAACTGTGAACTTCATTTGTAACTCAAATTTCGGTGCTACCATTTATGCTTCCAAATACAGCCACGCCAATAATTTAGAAATTCGCTAAAAACATAAAATCAATCAGCTTCAAAATAAAAATTAAAAATAAGAATGACCTCTAAAATTAAAACTAATACCGGGTTTTGCGATTGACCCCGAGTAGTGTAACGATAATATACGCCCAAAAATTCTACAAGTTTTCATGCGTATAAATGAAACATTCAAAAGCACAATACCTAGAATAAATTTTCTAAACAAATTATAGGAGAAAGGTTTCAAGTATTGTTTACATAAATTACAACAAAAAATGAAACTAAAAAATCTAAAAATATGCTGGCTTGTATTTATTTTGGAACTGCAAATGAATTGTAAAATAAATTAAGGGGAAAAAAAAAAAGAAAAATCGATCGTTACCTGTATGGAGAGAAAGGGGGGAGTAGGAGAGGAAGGAACCAATGGACAAACGGCTAGGGCTCGTATGCCTTTTTCTGGCTTTGGTTTTTGCATTTTATTTTAAGCTCATATTAATTGGGTAAATTGCATACTTTGTCCCTAATCTTTGGAATAGTTCGCAAATTAGTTTCAAACTTTTTGTTTTTGCATTTGACTCCTGATTTTTCATTTTCAGTGCATGTTCATCCTCATTCACAGTTTCCATCCAATCTTGGCTTCAAAATTTTCAAGAAGGCACTTCTGTCCTAGTTTCAAATAAAAGTAAATAAATGAAGGAAAATGAGAATCTTTAGTTAGAAGGTTATAACAAGTCAAGGACTTTTCTAAATTTGTAGTCCTATCATGAACTTCAAGTTTAGTTCCTTCAAGATTCTACGCCTCAAGGTGACCTTTTCCTCATTCTTAGGCCGATAAGTCTGAACAACTAGTAGGATGCTAAACAATAATTGTATACGATCACATTAAGTGTACTCTTTAGTAATAAAAGACACGTCTAACTGTTGGTGACATTGTTATGCTAAACGGGGGGAGAAACACTCTTAGTGCGGGACATTCTTCCATATTTGATAAACACTCTCGTCGCAAGAATAATAGTAACACCATCTCCACATGGTTGAGCACCACAAGTGTTTCCTTGCACGTTTATTAACAGTAATACTGCACATATCACCTTCGACACCAACATTCACCATATGCCTCCATAAGAATTAGTTCGTTAGATGGACAGCCTTCAATTATAGCGCCATAGCATATGTCGAAGAAAATACACAATCTCCATCACTTGGCTCTACAATATGCGCTCCACGAATCAAACTTGACAAAGCACATAGGCATATTGGCATCCATCATCCCCAAAACTTTCTTCATTTGTTCCGCTCGCTTGTCGACACTATCCATTGTGTAAAATCTTTTTTTTGCAAGAACGTGTGTCATTGATCTCCCACAACCAACAACACGCGTTTGAGCAGTCTCGCTCTAGTACCAACTTTCACGCACAACAAGTTTGGCTCCCAAGGTTTCAGGGCTCGAGGTAATCTTTTCCTCATTTTTATGTCAACCGCTTGAACAACTGACACACATCTACGCTTATGAGTAGGACGCTAGACATTACTTGCATATGATCACATTATTAGTGTACTCTTCAATAATAAAGATCAAATGCCTAGCTACTGACGGCCATGTCGTGTTGAATGGGGAGATGCGTACTCTCGGTGTGTGACACTCGGGCTCGCTGCATTTACAAAGTTGTCTGTCTAATTCACACAAGTCAACCGTACATCCCTTGAATTTGGAATTTTTCATCATTAGCAGGGGGTGTAGTAGACAAGGACTTCAATGTTGGTTGGAGGATATGGAGGTAAGTAGGGTGATGGTCAGGGGATGGCATGGGGGATTTGTGGTAAAAATTACTAATGCTTATTTTATTTTTCTTCCTTATATTTTTGCTTATTTTGAAGTTAAGTCCAATTTTTCTTTTTTTCTTTTTGTGCTTAATAATGGCAATTTGGGAAGATAAAATATTGTTGAAAACGTTGATAGCAAACTTGGGAAGGTGGCAAAAAGTAATTTAAAAAAAAAAAAATTGCATAGAAATGTGGAAATAGATATAAATTAAAATCAGATATATTCTGGAAGTTTAGGATCAATTACTTATATTTGAAAGTTGAAAGACTTCAACTGAAATTCTAAGGACTCAACGTGAATGAGAAAGAGGAACCATGGACCAAATTGCATGAAATCAAAGTTTAATTTCAATAGTTTTAGAATATCCTAATTCGACTAAAATTGTGGTTCCCTATCACATTATTTTAGATAAGGTCTAATACGAATCTTTCATTTAATTAAAGAGGGGCTCGAAGGGACACGTTCTTGAGGCAAATTACATAGATTCATTCATAACTTCTCGAGAATTGAGGCCCTAAATTGGGATTTGAAGGTTTGATTCATCAATTGATCAGATCTACAATAATCAAAGAAGAGTTCGAAGATTAATTGTTGGGATTAGAATGTCAGAAGAACCGTAATTACCCGAATTATTTTCTTTCTTTATTATATTGAACTCTATGATATTTTTTTTTCATCTTTTTATTGTTTAATTCCACAATTATGTGCAGCTAAATAATTTAGTTTACATATAATATTTATTTAATTCAAAAACTTTCACGCAACCTTGGTTATGTGTTAATTACTTGATTTATCGACAATACTGAGATAGGGAGAAGATATATTTGTCTAGTATGTGCAATACGTGACGTATGTTTTGATAATGGATCGAGAAATACCCTTATAGTCTATGTAATCTTGTTTGAATTCCTGCTAATTAATGTGTAACGACCGGGTCCCACTTAACGGGCTGTCCCGACCGTTAGATCGACGGCGTACTGTCCACACTGTATCAACGCGTGTCTTTCAGCATACTTTGTCCTCACTCGCACGCTCCCCGAGAAAATTTTTCAGGGCGTCACCCATCATAGAATCTCTTCAAGTCAAGCACACTTAACTGTGAACTTTCTAACGAT
>CAIGRQ010236564.1:0-11099 GCA_903798375.1 Fraxinus sp. D2006-0159 | reverse complement strand
ATGAATAAATATAGTGATAATTTAAATCTTTGTTGCCGTAGTAAATAGTGAGAAAATAGAATTTCTTTCTTGTCTTTTAAAAAATAAAAAATAAAAAAAGAAGTAGGATGATGATATCATTTTAGTTATGGGTGAACGATGGGAATTGAACCCTCGCATGGTGGATTCACGATTAACCAAATTAGCTACATTTGCTTCTCAGATTTTTATGTGTAGTTTCTCTACGTTGCTTTCTCGTAAACCTCACTGGTTTTGCAGGTTGAGAAGTGGAATGAGCAGCGGGAAAATGGAACATTCCCCGGGCCTCTCTAATTTATTTAACACGGTGTTTGGAATTAAGGCCTTGGGTTCCTTGGTTTTCATTTACCTTTGTTATGATGCTTGTCATCTGGTTTTTCCTTTGAAAATTAATAAGGCGTTATGCCAAATATCTTATTGTTAATTCTAGTTGTCATTTGCATGTAAACAAGTTGCAAATGAAAAGCTTTGGAGTACGATGTTTTTTAAATGTCTTTCCAGTGTATTATGATGCCTTCATTATTCTGCTCATTTGACAGGATTTTTGAAAAGTAAAAAGTTGCTTCTGAAATTAAGAAACTATTTTTGCACATATTAGATAATTTGTTAAAAATATTGAATTATTCTAGTGGTACATCACCACTTACACAAGGGTGTCCATAATGGACACTCGACGTCCTCCTATTGGTGGGGTGTCAGGGGCACTAGCACCACCCAAAAATATTTTGTATGACTAGAAGAGCTTTTAAATGAAATTGACTAGGATATAGGAAGAAATCTCTGCACTAAGACATAGGAAGAATACTTTGCATACCCTTGGTGTTCGTTTTGAACTTTCAATATTATTCGCTAAGTAATGATATTTATTATCATGATGATGGAACGTTGATGATGTGACAATTCATTATTTTTTGCATTTTTCTTTCTCCTCGCTCTCATAAAAATTGAATTGTACAATCTCATTATTCTACTGCTACATTATTAATATTCTATTATCATAATGATAAATATCATTATTCTTACTTAATGGAGTAGTCCTAATAACTACACTGGAGATTTTTCAATTTTACTTGGTCGAGTAGTCCTTTTAAATAAAGATATTTTATGATTTGCCAATATATTTCAACAGAAAATTATACAACGTCCTTTTCTCCATTGAAGTCAAGAGCAGACTAATAAAATTATTGGGGAGAAAGAAGAATTTAATGGAGACAATGCATGTAGAAGTATAGTCAAATTCAAATTGACAGTTCAGTCATGTATGGCACATTGTACTGAATAAAACAGCCTAAAAATTGTATAATACGTTCGATCTTATTACATTTATTGTACGTTTTAGATCTATTGAGCAAAGATACACACAAATTAATTAGTAATAAATAAATATTTTACGTAAGTTAGATCTTGTAAGAAATATATTTAGCCGCTGTCTGGGTTTTATTTTTCTAAAATTCATTTTCGATCTTACAAATTTTTTTTCAACTTTTCAACCACGCAGAGCAACAGGAAAGAAATTACTTACCTAATTCCTACGAAAAATTAAGAAAACATGTGTTTCATACTTGTATATAATTTAAGCTCCTCCTCCTCACTCGCAAACAATTGTGTACTTCGATAACTAAATTATTAATATTTTAACCACTAAAAACATGTGCAATTTTTAAAAAACATGGACAGCTAATCCCATGTGCAAAACAGAACATATGTACCCCCCACGCGACCTGCTAAGAGGTCCCAGTCCTAGTTAAGCATGTTAAATATATCATCGAATAATCTTACAAGCAACCAAGCGCAATGCAATCGTTAAAAGGGAAAATCCATCGTCCAGGTACCCGCCCCTCACTCCCATCGCAGGCCATCGCAAATATAATAATTCCCTCCCCCCCTCCCCCCACCCCATTGTGAGGGGCAGTGGGACCAGATAATCGGGCGTGTGAACGCCTGGATACCTATAGCAAGACCCTCATTAAAAATATTAAGAAAAAAAGTTAATTATTAAGTCCTAGCATATTCATTATATTTATAATATATTAAATATCTCATCAAATGAGAATTATTTTTTGATCGATTTTAACTTTGTTACAATTCGATTATTTCAATAATATTTTACTTTTTAGTTTTTCAATATGTAAGTAAATGCTACAATTAAGTCTCAATTAATTAACATTCACATTAATCTAAATTCAATGAATTTTGATTTAAATGAATTTATAGTTATTATAGATGAATTTATTTCTAATCATATATTTAGAAATTTTAATGAATGTTTAAATTCACGTATTAACAATTAATTTTTATGTACCAAATGTAAGTATAAAAATGTTGCTCGTTTATAGTATTTCATCATCACAAAAAGTTTAAATCATAAAAGTTGAGTTTTGAGAGTACAATTTTCTTGTCTTAAATTTATATTCTAAATTTTATTTTTTTTAGTTTGTTTGAAACTTGTCAAATTCTCCCAACAAATTGATATCAAATACTATTTTACTTATAAAGTATTTCGGAATAATGTGTAATCTACGTTAAATTCTGATTAGTTATTATTAAAGATAATCAGAGGTCTTATTCAAAACTGGTAGACAAATCAGTAAATGACACGTTTACAATATTGTATTCTGGTCAAAAAAATTCTTTTGTCAACCAAAAGCTTACCACCTTTTAATCAATTAAGAACAAGCAAATTACAAGTATTTAAAAGAAATTGAAAAAGAGAGAAAATAAGCAGCTGACACCGCCGTGGGAGCCGGAGGGATAGCTTCCCCTTTCACACACACATGGTGGTGGTGGGGCAGTGAGAGAGAGTAGCAATAATTTTTTTATTAATAGAGAAAATATTAATAAATTCATGTCTGTCACGTAAATTCATGTACATTTTCTCGTTACATAAACGTTTGAGCGAAGATTTGGATGGCTTTTTACACCATTGCATTTTCTTACGCGTTTCAAGATATTGAATCACACTGCCCAACATGTATATAAACATCCAAACCCACTCTCGTCCTCACAATCGAAATCAACACCTACTTTCTTGAATTTCTTCCACAAATTCTTGATATTTTAAGCTTTACTATTAGGAAAATCTTTCATCCTTGAATCAAGAATCCACTAATAATGGTCCGAGTGAGCAACAATTTGGTTGGCATTCTCAATCTAATCACACTTTTGCTATCAATTCCTATCATAGGAGGGGGCATATGGCTCTCAAAACAAGCCAACACAGACTGCGAGCGATTCCTAGACAAGCCAGTAATAGCCTTAGGAGTCTTTATTCTGCTGGTTTCAATTGCAGGTTTAGTGGGTTCTTGCTGTAGGGTTTCATGCCTCTTATGGGTATATTTAGTGGTAATGTTCTTGTTGATTCTTCTATTGTTTTGCTTCACAATCTTTGCATTTGTGGTGACAAATAAGGGGGCTGGTGAGGCCCTTTCTAGTAGAGGTTATAAAGAGTACAGATTGGGGGATTATTCAGATTGGCTGCAGAAAAGGGTTAATAATGACAAGAATTGGAATAAGATTAGGAGTTGTTTGCAGCATAGTAAGATTTGCCAGAGGCTTCTTGATGATGGTTCATCCACCAGAGTTGAAGATTTTTACAAACAACACCTCTCTTCCCTTCAGGTATATACATATATACATTGTTACAATTGCAGATGTATGCCTATGAATTTGTGTTGTGCATACCAAAATTATAATGTACACCTGTTTACTCGACTGCGGATCGACCTTCGCATGGCTGAGGGGCGGTGAGTGGATATAAATCATACAAGTCTCTAGTGAATGGATAATATATGTTTCAATTACAAGTTTCTTTATGATTTGTAGATTCATTATGAATTATGGAACAGAACTGCTTTAAATCTGGGTGGGTCAGATTTGCCCATGTTTTCATTTTTATGTGTCTGAAAGTTCTTGAAATTGTACTCTCAACTTATTTGAACATGTGATATAATGGTGGCTATGATCTGATTATCAGTTATTAAAAAAAATCTGGAAAAATTGTTAGTTGGGTCCTTGGAATTTTTCACATGTAGAAAGGTTTATTTTTTGTTCTGGAAATTTTTCTTTATGTATGTTACAAACTATTGATTTTGTCTGGAAAAGGTGCCTTTGTATAAAAGTGCAGTATATTTTGTATGTCTTATATTCTCTCGTACTAAAAGGTTTTGAGTTCTTGGACAAAAAATATGTATTTTTTGGGCTTTTTCATACATTATTTTGAGATCATTTCCAATCATCGTCGATTTCCATAGTATAGACATGCTTTTCTTTATCTATTGTGATGTTTAGCGTTTAGGGATGTGTGAAATGAACTCATACAGTTTATTGACATTCATTCATATTTCCTTTTAACAGCATATCAATCTTTTCTATTTTTTCCGTTGTTGCTATAGCAGTTCAATGATACTCTGATATGTGATTTTTTTTTTCTTGTGTATTTATCTTGTACATAAAATGGTTAATATAATATCATAGTTCTAAATTCATAGAACTATATATTACTTGTGAAGTACACAAGGAGCTCGAAACCATTTTTCACAGCAGAGATTTTATGTTACAAGCAGTGAAAATTTTATTTGCTTTGCATACTATAAGCACTTCCTACGACGTTGGTTGTCATGCTGTCAACTAGTTTACTCCAAATTTCAAATTATAGACCAATTTTCATATCATCATGATCTAAATATACCTATATTTTCGTATCTGATTCTTGAATATGGTTGCCTATTACCAAAAACTTTGGAGAAAGGGTATATTTCATGGAGGCCTTCAAAGGCAAAATAGGATTGTCGAGAATGCATTTCTAATACCATTGTCATCTTGAGATTTTCTCTGGCATGAAGTCTTGATGTCTTAAATTCATCTCTTGCTAGAAATTTGTTCTTGGATCAATTGGAGCTTTGCAACTTCATTCGTCTTCTTAATATAGATTCTTCTCTTATTCTGAGGCAGATGTGTTATGAACTTAAGTTGTGTACTGTTTTTTCAGTCTGGTTGCTGTAAGCCATCAAATGATTGCAACTTCCAGTACATCAGCCCAACCAACTGGACTCGGACACCAACCGCATCCTTGGCTAATCCTGACTGCACTTCCTGGAGCAATGATCCGAATATCTTGTGCTATCACTGCCAATCGTGCAAGGCAGGGCTGCTGGACAACATTAAGAGTGACTGGAAGAGGGTGGCTGTTATGAACATCATTTTCCTCATCTTCCTCATTATCGTGTACTCTGTTGGATGCTGTGCATTCAGAAACAACCGGGAAGATAATTCATGGAAACGGTACCCTTGAATGTATATCGACTCTAGTTTTTAGTAGAGACATGTCAGTAACTGAAAAGAGTCTTTTGAACTCTTCTACTGTTTTATTGCATTCTGTATGTTACATTGCCAGTTACTATTTTCTTTTTTTGGTGTACAGTTTATTGCTTTTACCTATCAGATTGGATTTGCTTAAACAGATTAATATGCTTGGGATCTGTTGTTATAAATTGGCTTATTGTTCGTTTCAGTTTTTCTGTCTTCTTGTTCTGGCACCTTTACAACTTTTTTAATGCATATACATAAAACCATAGTGCTGATAGATGTCTTAATAGTTTTTTTGGTAGAGTAGATTGGATTGACCGGACGATCTTAAGAAAGAGAGAAAAAAAAACTAAAATTTTGTCCCTGCTATTGTTAAATTGTATTCAGTTCTGTGCACCAAAAATTTTCTATGCACCAGTTATTTCACAAATACTGTCAATTTTTCCTTGTTCCTTTAGTCATGAAGGGGGAATTTTCAGTAATAATTTCTTGGATAGTAAAACAGTCCCTCAAAAATAAAATAAAAAGGCAATGCTCAATTTTTTCTTATGGCAAAAGAGAGTGATCATTCATTCCTTGGAGCTTATAATTGAACATCTGATCCTCAATGCTCAATTTTAAATGACCAAGACTGAGGATTTAAAGGTAACCATTGTTGGAAATGGTGCTAACTTTGACCAGAAGTGGGTCAACTTTGACCACAATTTTAAGTGGGACTCGATGTCCGATTTATCGAAGTTAATTTCAATTAAATTCTACGTTCCGAGTAGATGAGTATAGAATATTTAATTGTGAAAAATCATTTCAATATGAATGAGAAATTATGGTTGAAAGTTGGACAATANTTCAATTAAATTCTACGTTCCGAGTAGATGAGTGTAGAATATTTAATTGTAAAAAACCATTTCAATATGAATGAGAAATTTAGGTTGAAAGATGGATAATAAATAAGAGGAATAAATGGGAAAGAATTGGAAAAGTGTTCCAATCCCACATAGGTTGCAAACACAACCTTGGACCACTTAATAAACTCCAAGTTTGGAAATGGGTTTGGGCCCCAAGGGGTACCAATAGTTTTTGAAAGAGGAAGTCTTAGACAATGTCTAGATTAATCAAAGGCCAGCACGCACGCCGCTATCGCAGTCCGGTCGACTCGGCACAGCACGATCTCAGGTCGTGGGCCTGGGCTTGGGCCGGCCCGTGTCAATATTAATTTTTTGGATAAAATTTATTTAAATTTTTATCTGAATTAAATTAATTCTCCCCCATTTTTACAGTTTTAACCAACCAATCAGTTTATTAAAACGGGGTGTTAAGTGGGCGTGAGTAAGGAGTTGAGAGGTGTATGAAAACTGCTCAACCGTCCACATTCTCCTCTATGTAAATGGTCATCGGGCTTTCATTTCAAACACAGAAAATCACACGAGTTCATTCTGCATACATACTCCTGTTCCTTTTTGCATCCTGTTCCTTTCTGCATTAGTTTACAGAGAGTACTTCCGATTCTGGGTTCGTTGTCTTGCAATTGAAGTGTTGCTTCTACAAGTGTGATCGTTGTATCTTGGACGACGCTTTACCACATACCGTAAGCACCGTGTGACAGGGTAAAAACATCTTAAGGTCAGAGAGCCTAGTTCTCGCCAAAATTGTTTATGCATTCTGTTCTTGTAACATATTTTGTTGTTACTATTTATGCATTTCACTCTTACTGTTTTTCAATTGCAAATCATATTCTAGAAATTTTATTCACTGCATTAAAATATTACCAACAACCATTACAGTTAAGTACACGAATTCAATGCACACTACAGTTTTAGAAAAATTACAACAACAAATTAAGCTTTGTTTCCGAGGGTTGTAGCATTACAGTTCGTAGGTAATAGGAAGACCTGTCCATAAAAGAAGCCTTCGCGGGCGATCCAAGAACCGGGCTTGCCATGCAGGTTCATCACTCTCCAAAGTGAAACCACTTTTCATGTACAAATTCTTCGCCGGCTCATTATCCACAGCCACATGAACATACAAATCACTTATTCCTGATGAATTATGGAAACTCAGGTCACGGAGTTGCTCAAAAAAGGACATGAGAAAATAATCGAAGATAAGAAGAAAATTGTAAAAATGTTAAGCATTAATCCCTAACAATCAAAATTTCACTGTATCACAAACAACTGTGGCTTTTACCCCAATCTTCAGCCACCATTTTTGATTTTGCGATGAGCTCATAGCCTAAACCATTTCTCTGCAATTCCTTGGCCACACATACATTGCTAATGTATGCCCTTGCAAAATCAGCCCCAATTCCCTGTCGAAGTGGAATTATAGAGTCATTAGGACCATGCTGAGGATTTTCTGCATCACATGAAACTTTAGGACCACATGGAGCTGGATATTACTCACTAATCTTAAAGAAAGAAAAACAAAAAAAAGTTCAAATCTTATACATATACTGTCGAGTCCTGCCAGACTACGTAGAAGACATGGATTTTTAAAACATGACACGTCAGCATAAGCAAAAACTTCAATGTAGCACTTGGAGAGAGTGGAAGATTTGAAGGAAGAGAAATAAATTGCAATATAATGTTTTTGAAAATTGACTTCCTGTCTTTTAATCTTGGTTCTTGAAAACAACATAGTCCTTCCGTTACCTCTAAACAAGAAGTATCCAGGAATCAGAAAGATTCATAAATAGTCCAACAAAATAATATTCTGAGACAACAATAAGTTCCTGCTGTAAGTCCTTGTTCCTCAATGGTACCACAATATTCTGAGATCCCTATTCTGCATTTAGTGAACCACTGTACATGTCTTTTTTTAATGGATGAATAAATACCTTAGGTTTCATTCCTGTTATTTCATCTGGAAGGCTGATGCATTGATTCAGATCTAATGTCCCTACAACGACTCGATCTTCTCCTTTATGTGAAAACTGCAAAGAGAGATAGTAAAGCAAATTAATTTGGTCACCATATAATAATTAACCACACATGGTCATATAGGTACAACTTTGTTTCAGTGTATGCCTGTGTTAGACAGACATATATTTAGTGATGTTTGTGCCTGGGCACGAACTCCATGTTCTAACGTTCAACCTTATAGCCATATAGATCATTACAACATAGTGAAATTAGATTGGGGGAAAAAAAAAGGCAGTGGATTACACAGCAGTATATATATTTAAACACCGTGTCCAGTAATTTTATTTTCACCAGACTGGAGCAAACTGGACCTGGAAAGGTGATTGCCCTCTAAGATGCTGCACAAAAGGTGACCATTAAGGGCAGAAAATTAGAATCCAGAAATGATACTTGCTAGCTTCAGATTTCTCATAGTAATTATGATATGCTACATTCTATGAAAGACATGAGATGTTCCCATCCAGATCAAGGATTAAACCACATTAAAAATATGCTACCATAATAAATGCTATTTCTTACGGGTTCACATCAATGACGATAAATTGATAGAAGTAATAGACAGTAAGTGCGGTAATATCAATCAAAAATTCACGTCAAAAAACCAAATACATAAAACACATATTAGATTATCCTTTTAGAAGAATCAAGAATAGACTATGATTCGCTCATGTTTTTAAACTGTTTATAAACACTCATGCGACTTTTTATCCACACATTTCGAGGGATACACAAGTAATACCCACTTATTCACCACTCATTTATAGCTATTTATAATTTAATCCGTTTATGACACTTCCCAAACATGCTCTTATATACAAACATTGATTCTTATAATCTGGAAACAAAAACCACAAGAAAGAACTGTCAATCTTTTCTTTATTTTTTATGCAAAATATGTAAAGAAATGGAAAATTGACAAAATATTGAGACATGCTGATACTAATTTCTTATGAATGTATGTAAAATAGCAAGTACATCTTGCTGGACCTAGTGGTGCACAAATCTATATCAGATATGCTTCCATTCATATATAATTCACAAAATTTCAAACATTTGGTAGTTGTTTTGCCAATTGTATGGATCAAAATTACACATGTTATGTGGTGAAATTTCGTATTACTTAGAAATTATTTCTCTGCTTGCAGTTTACATATTCCAAATAAGGGGTAAAAAAAAAAAAGATAAATCTGAAATTACAATGTAGAAGCAAAGAAATATTCTCAAAGCTAATATGAGAGCGCAATCACTATTTTTCGCCTACTGACATTTACATCCAATTCCAGTTCACTGTTCTGTCATGCACAGCTGTGCATTATCAAAGTACAGAGGAATCTATGATAACAAAGGTTGGGCTAAAATCTGAGAAGTAACAAAGAAATTTACCCATATAAGTTTAGCTCACGTGTTACTGTTGACAAACACATTCTCCCAGCTCAAATCGCCATAATTTATTTTAATCCAGTAAAAAGTTTGTTCAGCAGAACTGAATGCTAAATCAGTCTCAGTAACACCAAATATCATCTAGTTGACAGCTAAATAAAGAACACAAAGTCCATTTACAGATTAACGGTACTGAAGTTAGTAGTCCAATCGAACAAGTCAAAGATGCTTACTTTACAAGAAGTGCACAGGTCATGCGACACATTTGATACTGTTGATAATGGTAGTGTAGCATTGATGCAGGAAACTCTTCTAAAGCCCTTCCTTAGTCCTGCAACACGTTCTTTGAGTGCTTCAAACTCACGCTCAGTCAAGTACCTTTTATGATCCTAATAAAACTTGACAAGTAGATAATAATATCAGCATTATATTACAGTCTCACTGACCTGAGTCAATTATATGATCGAGAAAATCTAATACCGAATTGTCAAAACTGAATGCATATCATAAAAGCAGATTCACAAAAACTCAATCTAGCATTCTGTGTATTAATCCATATATAACATTTGCGATAGGAAAGATTTAACCATTACTAAACTACCATAAATCAATAATAACTACTAATACAAGAGAAACACCTATTAATTTTATCTAACTAGATCAATTCTGTATCAACTTCACCAAAATCATATATCACTTATTACCAAATAAAAGAACTAAATTCGCTTTATGAGAAATTTAAGGACAAGATATTCATTAGAGTACAGAAATTTAAAATAAATCCCACAACAAGAAATAATTCTCAAACTTCGAGGTAAGAAGGGAATCTAATCAAAACCCAACTTCTCCAACAGCTTAACTAATATAATTGGACGAATCCTCTATTTATTTTTACACAAAAGCTGAAATTCAATAAAATTCTCCCTGTTGACTTGAAATTACTAGAAGAGGGATGAACGAGAAGAGAATTATGGAGAAAACTCACTTCTATGCCAAAAGTCTGTGGATTGAAATCGTAGAAAGTACGAACGCGGAGGCAAGCTGCGGCCCATAGCTCAGCCTCGTAGCTACCTTCCGATACACTCAAAGATGACCTATCAATTCTTGTTAATGGTGGTGCTTCTGTTTGGTGGTTGGAGAGTTGGGAACAAGAAGACTGTGAACGTAGTGGAGGAGGGCGGGGGATACAGATAGGGAAGTTGGCGGCGGCGGGATGGTGGTGTTTGAAGATTTTAAGGCAAGCTTGTAGTGGTGGAGAAGGAGATGATGTGAGGACGGCCATCTCTCTCCCCTCAATTGCTTTGTCTTGTGTGCTTGGCTGAGCTTAAAAATATGTTGTGAAAATTACATTTGAGGGATCTGAACTTGGCATAATATAATGTTTAGGTTCCTCTTCTTATTTTTTTGGCAAATGCATCCTTGAACTTTAAAAATGTACAAGTATTTGATTGAATCTTGGAAAAATCTTGTTGTACCAAA
>CAIGRQ010236533.1:0-11083 GCA_903798375.1 Fraxinus sp. D2006-0159 | reverse complement strand
TTTTTTTTTTTTTTTTTTACGTATAAAATATTTATTGTCTGAATGCGTAATTAAAATAGATATCTGAAAAAAAAAAAATAGTTTCGAATTAAAAAGTCATCAAACAGTGGCTTAACGTAACTAGCTCTATGATTTGATCAGAGACTGTGAACAAAACAAATAATTGATAAGTATTGATCATGTAAATAAATTCGAGTTAAAATTTAAATTTTAATCTATGCAAAAATCAACAATTAATTATAACCATCTATTTTATGAGATTTTATGACTTTTTAATCAAACATGTTATTAATTTTTATCAAAATTTAATAAAAATCTTATTATAACCCCGACCGGGGCATAGTCTTAATAGAAAGAAGACCAGTAGCTTAGCATAAAATAATGTGAGATTGGAAGAAGTCCACCATGGACAAACTCTGTTAGACTGTTAGTAATGGGCAATTATACTAGGAACTAGATAAATCCGGTCTGTTCATCTCGATTCCATGAAAATAATCCCAAACATTGGTTTTTAATAATCATGCCCGAATATTTGTTTTCAATATGCCCAAATTAGAGTAGATGTGAAGCATGCTTCGAAGGAGATTGACCCTTCTCAGAGTTAGTCCAATCGGTTAGGAGAGGGCTCGCTGTTTAAATTGCATTTCGAGAGTTTGAACACTCACTGATATTTTAACGTTAAATTGAATGATATCAATCTATCCAGAATACTGACACAACAGAAGTAATTTATCTTTACAATGAAATTGTCTAGAACTAAAAGCCAGGGATCAATTAGCTACATATATGATATATCTAAGGACTAAGGTAGTTGGGACCTTCACTGCAATTTTTTTCATAAGATGACTGTTCTAGTTGTAATTGAATTAGCAACAGCCAAGTGAAAATCAAAACCATTTTTATTCTAAACCACATTTGGCAAATTAAAAATATAAATAAATAAAAATGAGTGGTGGAGAATTAGATAATACTTGTGAATTCTCAAGATGTGTAGATAAAAAATATTTGACCAATTATAGGCACTAAACAAGTAGCTCATTCCCCATTGATTTCATGATTAATAATGGAGTTTAACATATCTGAATATCTTTTAGGTGGATTAAGCGACCATGGACTTATTTCATGTTCTACGTTTAAAGTATGTTTAAGGAAATTATAATGTTGTACGTGTACTGTATTTAATTATAGTGATACGATGGATGAACATTTTCTGTTGACGGATATGTTTAAGGAGCATAGACATCCTCTTTTTATAACGTTGAGAAAATTACAAAGTATACAAAAATTAGGGATCAAATTTGAAAATCTAAGGGACTGTTGTTCACTTCATATTTCAGTTTTTAATTTCATATCAACTCTCCACAATCTTTCAACATGCCCACAAACTGTTGGACAAATTGCCCGTTCGGGTTGTGCAGCATCCGTGCTTCAGCTTATCTATGGCTAAGAAAAATCATCAGATTTGGTGGAGAAAATTATGGGTTTGCTTGAAGAGATTGTTTCTTCATCAGATATTGCTCTAAAGGAGGCTGCAGAAACCGGGGGCTCGATCCCGGCACTGGTGGAGGCTATGGAGGATGGATCGGCACAATGCAAAGAACATGCGTTGGGAATTCTTCTAGTTATCTGCCAGAATTATAGAGATGGATACAGAGGGATTATTTTGAGGGAAGGTGTGGTGCCTGGGCTTCTTCAGTTAAGCGTTGAAGGGACATGGAGGGGTAAAGAAAAGGCCAAAGAATTGCTTCTGCTTTTAAGAGATTGCTCAAATTGTGGATCAACAAGTAAACAATCCAAAAATGTGCTGTTGGAGAAGGTTATGAGGAAGATAGATAGAGGAGAAAGAGGTGGAACCTCACTGAAGCTGGTCGAGGAGATGATTGCAAAACTTAGGACATGATTAACCGGACACTTTCTAGCACATTTACCTTGTTTGAACTTTGATGGTGTCATGTATAACGTAGCATCCTTGGTGTTTTGCTGGCTAGTATTACTATATTGAATCATGCCTTGACATAATGTCACGAGGCATTCCATCATTGAATTGTTTTAAATATAGTCAGCTTTTCCATCAAATCATCTACTGTCACCTCGAATTATGTCACTGCATCTGTTAATTTTCTTCTAACAAGGTGGCAAAATCCTAGTACGGTTTCTCTTCTCTCTTTTGTAGGGATGAATTTGGATACTATAATCCTTTGTACAGACTAGCTAATAGATGAATTGAGGGATGATTGTTACCTTTTTAATGATTTGAGTATTTATGTATAATGAATCAAGAAGCTATCAAAAACTATCAAATGGTGTTTCTCATAAGCTTGCCCCAGCCTCCTGAATTTTTCATCTCTTAATACTTTAAAATATTGTATTATTTAATCATTAAGGACTACTGAACACACATATTTTCTATAATACAAGGAAAAAAAAAAGGGAAGGCAACTAAAGAATTTGGCTCTTTAGGAGATCGTTATAGCATCGCCAATACAACTGTAGATTCAAGATTGCATAAAAATTTGTGTCCTATAAATAAAAATAAACGATATTTTTTTAAAAAAAAAATAAATATATTTTCTATATAAGATGATAAAGACTCTATCAAGTTGAAAAAAAAAAAAACATAAAATACAATGTGTAGAGTTCCATCTAATTCAGAAATTTGTTAGGCGGACAACAAAATTAATATTTTATTTCTAGATTTATATTTCATTCCAACTTTTACTTCTATTTTTTTTTTTAAAATAATGACACCTAATTAGCAATCCTTAAGATGCATTGAATATTAGTTTTAAACTCAAATATCTATTATATATTAATTTCACATAAGCTGAAAATCTTTCAACTTCCGTATCACCTCTATTGCCTGAAAATAGGAATTTTTCAATGATCAGCCTCCTCACAAATAGGGGCTACACCCAATAAAAAAAATCGTGGATCCCCTTCGTGAGCGCCTGTACATCGGGTATCAGCGTACAAGTATCAAAATCCTAAATCAATTTACTCCTCAAAATCAGAAGCATTTAATTTAATTTAATTATAGATCACAAAATTTTATCAGATGTCACTATGTAACAACTTGCTTTTTGAATTATTTTTTTTTACAAATTTTGTATTTTTGCAATTATATTTTGAAACATTTATAATTATATATTTTTTCCCTCCTGTTTAGGCTTGAATTCTATGGTAAAGCTTATAATCAATCCAATTTGATCACGAGTCCATCCGACCTCCCACTTTCGCAAGCCAAAGCAAATACTAAATTATCCATCCGTTCTTTTTTTCCCGTGAAAGATGGTCAAAACCGAATGGAAAAAGAATTTCACTCTCAAAGAAAGGATTATTCACTGTCAATGGAACAAGGATTAGGCATGGGCCAACCATACGACGAAGGGCCCAATGACCTGAATAAAGAGACCATCATGCAAAAACCCGCAGTAAACAGCTCCAATTATAATGGAATGAAAATCAGTATTCATAGAAACCAATCACCAGTGTACTAACATGCAGAAACATAGGAAAAAAAAATAATTTGTTTAAACTTCATATAGCCAAGTTTTTCATCTTAAAATTTAGATGAATTTCCTTTTGTCAAGAATGAGCGGTCCAGAGAATTTATTTATTGTTCTAGTTATACCTCTCTACAAAAATCGAGGGCATATATCTCCCAACAGTGAACAGCACGTGATAGGTTATGGAGAAAACTTCACCTCGACCTTCGATATAATCCATAAGCCACGGCAATAGTAGCCACTGCACCACCAACAACAACGGCTGTCAGAATTTCATGCTGATACCATTTTCCTGTCAGGCACGAGAGTCCGCCTGACCCTTTCTTCACAGGCTTCTCCTTAAAATTCTCATCTCTGCAACATGAGAATCCATTAGCACCTTGGCAACAGCTTCCCACACTGTCCTTCTCCTCTGTACCTCTTTCTTGAGGCTGCTTATCATTATTGTTAAGACTCGTTCCATTGGCAAGCTTAGGTTCTTCAACTTTTTCAGTTTTCTCAACGGGTGTACCCATTCGGCCCCTGCAGTTGGGTATGGCAAATTATAGTCAGCAGGAAATGCAATAGTGTCAGAAAACTATTAGCCCTGTTTGATTGCAACGAATTCCATAGAAAATGTCGCATGTGAGAAAAACAAATTCCACTTTGATTGTTTGATTGCAAAGTGGAAATGGAAACTGAATTCCAAGATACAACCGCTTTAAGCTGCATTTTCTCTGTTTTCATGGAAACAAATTCCTATGGGTTTGATGGATTTTTATTTTCCAACTAACATGGAATTCCTTCACACCTTTACCTATCAAACGGACCCTTAGTTCCCCCAACAAATGCACAAAAGGGTGGTGCTACTCGTTCAAAACTCAATTAGATGGATTAGACTAAACACTAGAAAAGTTGTAATCCACGATGAACTTATGTTTCAAGGATGTGCAAGTAGCAATCGCATAAATGGCAACTTTCGTGATTTTTCAGCTATTGAAATGATAGGGAACTATTTTCTGCTGTTCATCCAGAAAAAAGAGTTCTTTCTTTGGCAAGTAAGGCATAATTTAGAACAATGGCGGAGCACCATCTCCTGGCTAGTTAACAATGTAAAGGTCTAAGGCAATCCAAATCCTACAATATTCATGTTTCGAGAAAATGATATTAATTTATTCACTGCTGATGTCTATAATCTTTAGTGGTAACAGTCATTCACACTAAAGGTCATGTCTATCCTTTACTTTTGAACTTGTAGAGATTGTTCAGAGCTGCAGAACATAAGCAGTTTTTGGAGGCATACCATCAAGGCTTGTGGGGCATGCGCTCCTTAATTCTCAGATTTATTTTACTTCTCTCTAGGTGTGGGCAGAAATAAACATTAAGCCCCTATTTGGTATAGCTTAAGTTTGCTAAAAATCTAAGTCAAAATTAATAATTAATTTAATCACATTTTTAAGGGACCCACAACTTTTATCAACTTCCCAACCACACATTTCATCAACTTCTATCAAAATTTATTAAACAGGGGATAAAAATTCTGATTCACCCCCTCTGGAAATAGCTCACTATTCCATTAGTTATTACTAAAATAAAAATTGTGTTTCTTATTAACCCATCTTGGGAATCAACTATTAATAAAGCATTAAAAGATAGTATTTCTCATAGACCCAATTAGGAAAAATCAACACCCCACCAACTAAAGTAATACTTACTTTCTTTTTTCATTAATTAATAGATTTTTCTTTTATTTCTTTACACACTTCAAATTGTTCTTTCATTAATTTGAAGATTTTTGTATGATTTATAATGCGCTTATTTTGCATTTTAATAATTTTTTTTTACATATTTTTGGTTTCCTGTGAACCTCAAATACCTTGAGGCTTATGCCTCACCTCATGAAGGAAAAACACTTGTATCCGGACTGTGCCTTTTTAAACACTGCCCATTCTATATATCAAAACTAGAACCATCAAAAGATTAAAAAAGAACACCATTGCAGACTGGAATTAAAAAAATAAAATAAAAAATTACTGAAATAGGGGACACCTCTAAATTGTAACATGATTAAAATATGAACATTGCAAGCAGCATGGGAAAGAGCATGAATACTGTACAGACCTCCAGATTCGTTCAATGATCTCTCCCTTCCCAATCTGTTGCTCAATCAATTCAGACACGTCATTGGGGGTGACATAACCATACCTACATATAAAAAAAAAAAGAAGCAATTATTGGCCTTTGTAACATATCTTTTACGTACATACTCTCTTTTACCAACAAAACATGTGTGTAATAGTATTTACATATTCACAGAAGAGTAGCAAATCTGGAACTGAACCATCAAAAATATCTGGAATTGATCCTATCATCAATATTCGAAAATAATAAAATAAACAATAAATCTTGTGCCTTACCAATTGCCAGAAATTTTTCCTTCAGCATCAGCACTGAAAATAATCACATTCCCCGCATACTTGTGGCCTCCAACATGCGAACAAGCAGTAACAACCACCTGATTCTGTAAACCCTTGGATTCAATATCCTCTTTGAATTTCTCAATCAGAACAGGTCCACAGACACCACACCGTCTGTCACGATTATTATGAGCACAGACAAACACATAGATGCCAGTCAAAGCCTCCTGCACTCCTAATGCCCAGGGTTTTCCATTCACTAGCACATCCTCAACAAAACCATCCACGTCAGAGTCCTTCAAGCCCCTGCAAGAAGAAAATCCAAAAACCAGGTCAATGTCAAGATACCATAATCAATAGAATGCCTAAGCCATGTATAAATACATTCCTGCCCAAACCACCATAATTATGCAACAAAGACACTACTAAAAGTCTGCATGTAATAACAAGCCAGGTTTTCATAGCATAAAACAGAGTAACTGAGAGTACTCCTATCAATCTCTCAAATGCACTAAGAATTAATTAGAGTGAAGGTAAATTTGATTGGAGATACTAAATCTATGAAGCTATGTATTTATCCTTTTCAAGATGATAAACACTTGTCTTCAAACTCGAGCCACTAATTTCAATATCCAACCTAGTTCCGGTCAAAACACGCATGAAATCGTTAAATGACAGCCTATTGTTTGATATTCATCACTCTAAATCCTTGATATCCTTTCAACTCCAAAACGTTGAGAAGGGAAAGAGACATTTTGTAATGTTAGTGAAACATAATGCAGTAATTTTCTGTGCATTTTCTTTCTCTGTCTAACTGACTGCATTCTGCCTTACAATACAGTCAGCTTTTGACTCACCTGAGGGTACAGGCTCAATGGTATAAAGTGTTGAGTGGTGATAAAACTTAATCAGAACTCAATCACTCCATCCAAGGTAAGTGACTCTTGACAGCAGCAGCAGCAAGTAATTAATACTTAAAATAAGTCCAAATCTAGACTGATAAAGCAAGGATGAATAAATATAAATCAAGATACAGGCATCAATTATTCCACAGTCAAATAGTCATCAACTAAAATGTACTGTAATGAGAAAAAAAGAAAGCAATAAAGTTTAAAAAATAGACTGTATTTGGCTTAAAAAATAAAATAGGAAAAAAGACTGTACAGTAGGAGATTTGGTTTTGAGCAAGATTGAGTATCCAACACTGTGTATCTAAGCATATGATATGATGGATTTAACCACTGCAATTGAAAATTGAACAACTCCAGCAATACATTTAGTAATGTTAGATTTTTGCCTGCATCAAGTCAAGCTTCAACTCAAAGTAACAAAATCCTATAGAAATTTTGGGAGTGATAGTAAAATTAGTTAATCAGAGATCTCAAATTGCTTCAGATGTAAAGAGTTAGCTCTAAAAAAAACTAGAAAACATATGCCTAAGTCAAACTCATAATCAGAATTCAATTCTTATTTCTTATATAAAAGCAAGCAGCTAATCAGATTCACAAATTGTACTCAGCCCTCGACAATTAAAAATAAAAACAAAATGCTTGGAAAAGATATTACCTGTATATAATCATTTCAGGGAAAACCAAAACATCTCCATCCGACAACAGGTCATCACCTCCCTCGCATATGGTCAGCCGAGTCTACCAAACAAGATCACTCATCAACATTCAAAACCATCAAAATCAACTGCAGGAAAGAAAAAAAAAACGGAAGGAAGGACAACTCTACATGGAAACACCCATCCCTATCAAATAATCATAATAAGCTCACGTAAAAGTCACTCGTTGTAATTCAGTTGAATACTTAAAACTTTTTTAGGCCTTGTACTAGCACGCATACGTGAACAAAAAGTTTAAATC
The DNA here is from genome assembly GCA_903798375.1 of Fraxinus sp. D2006-0159. Lineage (NCBI taxonomy): Eukaryota > Viridiplantae > Streptophyta > Magnoliopsida > Lamiales > Oleaceae > Fraxinus > Fraxinus sp. D2006-0159. The sequence continues at coordinate 3,313 of CAIGRQ010236533.1, read as the reverse complement.
CATGGAAAACTTTTAGTTGATTAAATCTCAGTTTAATTAAAAACCTTAACATTAACATCCTTTTTTCCGAGCTTTAAAACCATGGAATAGGAGCTTGTAAAGGAGATCGGCGTCGAAATCATAAGTAACTCGTCGATAGTCCTTCTGTAACTCTACTAATAATAATGAACACACGTGTCTGTATCACACATAACAGTACCTCGTTGTAGTTCTGTTGAATATCTAATTCATTGAAGCTTTTACTGGCATTAAGTTCAAAATCAGGCGAAAATTCAAAGCGAAAACTTCCGATTGATTAAATATCAGTCTAATTAAAAACCTTAACAGCGATGTCGTTTTTGCGAGCTTTAAGAGCGGAGGAGAGGAGCTTGGGAAGCGGATCGGAGTCAGAATCCTCAACGCGAGAAGGCCATGAGTCGTGAGTCTTGTAGCAAAGGAACAAGTGGCGGTCGTAGGGGTCAACGGTGCCAGATAGGTTGCTCTGGTACATCTCCGGCCGCTCGAATCCGTACTTGGGGCTTTCATCGGTTGCGACTGTGGAGAAGCTCTCCGATTCTCCAGCCATTATGGATTGTGAGGTCCAAGGAGAGAAATTAGAGAAATGATTTAAAGATTTATTTGGGAAGGGCATGAGAACAAGGATGGCAATAAAATCCGTACCCGTGAAGCCCGGTGTCGAATGGAGCGGGAATTAGCCGTCTAATCGGATACACAAGACGGGGATAGGACGAGGGTTATTATTCCAAATTGAGTACGGGATAGGTACGAAAAAATAATCTCTGTCCCGTTACCCGCTCCATTTAAAATTAATTTTAAATTTAAATTTTTTATCGAACAAAAATAATAAATTTATTATCATTTTTAAAAAAAAAAATAAGTTATTTTTAACAAATTAGTAGAAGAGTAATAATATTTACTAAAAAATGACATAAAAAAATAAAATCAAAAATAAAAAATAAATGGGGTGATAAATGGGGCAAGAGACGTCCCGTCCCGATTTCGCCCCGTCCTGCTTTAATCGGGTATGTGTATGGAGTAAGGTAATAAAAATATCCGGTGGGACGGGATGAGATTGGCCAACCCGACCCTACCCGCCCCCTTGTCATGCCTACATGAGATTTGACAGTTACATGGGGTTAATTATTTGACTGGTCATAAAACTTTAGGAAGTGTTATTATTTAATAAATATATTTAAACATATATCTCAATCATCATTGAACTTTACCAAACTTTATTACTGCATTGTTAAAACTTAAAAATGTATTTATATGAACACTGAATTATGCATTGTGTAACACATCTATCACTCAAGTAAGAAAATCCATTAAATTCAATAAAAGGTGTCGACTTGAGGGATGGATGGATAACACGGTGTGTAGTTAGTGACTATTGAGAATCATTTTCAAGTTCAATTATTAAGTAGTAGTACTGATATGGTTCGAAGACAATTGAGATATATTTTTAAGTTTAATTATTAAATCATAACAATTTCTTTTTCCCTCAAATTGACCTACGTGAAACAAGAAACTAAAGAACATGAAATGGGGAAGGAAAATAATAAAAAAAGAAACCCGAATTGACATAGGTTATCTTGTCACTAATTCGGAATTTTTTGTATTTTTATTTAATTTTTCTCTGCAAATTTATTTCAATGTTCATACTATCTCTCTTTCAGAAATTTTTTATGCGAAGTTTGAAATATGGTAAACTGATATCAATTGATCCAAAAATCGAACGTACTTTTCAACGTAGGCAAAGAGAAACAACAAGAGCACAACAATAAAAAGACCAAAAAAATGACCAATTTTCACTAATTCAAGTAAATAAAGCAGTAGTTGCCGATCAAGGGGATATGTTAGTCGAGAATATAATGACTTCACAAATCATTTAGAGTCAATCTAGCATCGTATATCCTCCATTTGGCAAAAAAATCTTTCAGATGAAAACTAATACCATCTATATAATGAATATCAACAAAAGTTATATTTCTTCGATTTATTAGTCTCGAATTTTCTATTTCCTCTTTTTTCCCTTCATTTTCCTTGACTTCTTCTTTAACAGATGTCGAATTGAGGGACTTACATCTCAATGGTCACTGAATTATGCCAAGTGCTATTGCTTAATAACTAAACTTAAAAATATATCTCAATAATCACTGAATTATGCGAAGTGTTATAACTTAACAATGTAATTTAAAAATGTTTGTAAATAATAACTGAACTATACATCATGTTACCCATCCATTGTTACCCACTTGAGTGATGGATGGGTAACACGGTATATAGTTCAATGATCATATATATACATTTTTAAATTTATCCTGTCCCTTTTTCTTGAGCTATTTTTCTTTAAATTTAAAAAAAAAATTCTTTTATTTCATTGCATTATTTTGGTGGCACAACACGGTGGTATAATGGGAAATCTAAATTGAATAATGCTATAGTAAATTTATTCTCTATAAATTATGATGAATAACATTATTTTTTTTTTCAAAATTTAAATCTCAATAAACGAGAAATTTCATAAAGAAGTACTTCTTCAATTTTTAAGATGATTTTTTTGCATTATATCAAATTTTGACGCTCAAACAATGACATGAAATAAAGTAGAACTATTTTAATTTCAAGAGCTCGAAAGGAATTAATATATATACATTTCGATTTTAATTTTTTTAAAATTTTATTCAAATTTTTTTTGAAGCATATTTACTTATAAGTGAACTCATTAAGAATATCCAGTAATCATCAACTTTACGAAATAGTAAAATGACAACTGACAGGTCATACAACTTTTTCAAGTGGAAACAAATCAGCAATATCGACTAATGAGAAACAAAACTAAGCACTTTTTTTTTTCTCTCTCACTCGGAAGGCCCAGTCCCATACCGTGACTTCCATTATGGGAACTTTCGAACTCCAATGCTTCAAAGAACAATATGTTGACCTCGAATTTTGTATCCCAACGTAGCCAACAGATTAGAGGTGGACATGGTTCCATTTGATTTTGGTTCCAACAGAACCGAACTGAACCATAAATCTTTGATTTTTTTTATAATGGAACCAAATAGTTTTTTTTTAAGATGTAGAACCGAACCAAACAGAACCATTTGGTTCTAGTTCTAGTTCGATTTGGTCTGGTTCTAGTACTATTATTTAAATTTTCAGGCTTGCATCATATTCACAAGTTACTAATATATACTTAAATAAAAAATGTAAGCTCAAATATTTAGCAAGTTCAAATTATCAATAATCAAGATGATAAAAGTCCAAGCTAACAAACAATATATAAACAAATGAGTCATTGCGAGAATTT
>CAIGRQ010236409.1:0-18504 GCA_903798375.1 Fraxinus sp. D2006-0159 | reverse complement strand
AAATACAAAGTCACAATTAAGCCACACAAAACAACCCTTAATTCACAAATGTACATCGTTTTAGATTCCCAGGGTTTCGTAAGATTCACGATCTTAGATCAAGAGAACTTTCAAACGGGTAAGGTCTAGGTATTCTAGCAACTTATCAATGCAACCAGAAAGATATCAACAGAGCAATTTCAGACACGATATATCACAAAGATAATATGTTGTATTTATCAAAAAGAGCAAAATTTCAATCACGTAGTAACAAAGAGCAAATAATTCTTAATTTTAGCACAAGTAATGGTTACCCCTTCATGGTAATCCCAATCATAATGTCTCGAGCAACTACGACAGTGACAATTGAATTACGAACATAGGGGCAAAATCGTTCAATTTTTTCTGCGAAGCCTGAAACATTAAAACAATAATATCAATACGTTCATGAAATTAAAACAAACAAACTGCCTGAAAATAGTTTCGCTGGGAGGAGCCCCACGCACACCGCTACACCCTCTGCATGTGGGCTTTACGCACCAGCCACGTAACACCTCCTTGACCCGCTGAACACGCTGGTGGTCTTTGTTTTTTTTTTCAAATGACCACGGTTCGGTAGGAAAAGACGTTTCCAGATCCGATTTTCAAGAAAAAATCTGGGCAGATTTTTTATTCGGTTTCTACTTCGTTTCTGATCAGATTTTGGAGCTCAATCCACCACCAACTTGCTCTAATACCATATGTTGATTATTGACTTCAACTGCTCCAAGATCTGGTCTCAGATAACCAATCAATCGGCCACCACAATCAACCAATGGAACCACAAACCAACACTTCCCAAACACAAATGGTTGTTCCAACTTTGTACAGCCCACAAAGGACTAAGGGTGGAAAGGTTACAGCCAAGAAGAACAACCACAAAGGCTAAACAATGAAGAAGAAAGGACAGGTCTCTTAAGAGAAGGCACATAGCCAAGACACTAAGACAAGAAACCGGTTTCTTTTTCTCTCTTCACAGAAGGGACAACTGCAACTAATAATTTCCACACACACAATAGTAATAGTCAACCAAATAAATAGGTTTAGGCTTTGGGTCAAACAATATGACCCAATAACAAAAGGGATAAGTGGCCTAACACCTTAAAGTCATCCAAGTCATTTGGATTGGACAATGAGCATCACTAATATAATTAGGTTGCTTTAAATGGTTCAGGTGGATTACGTGATTCGATTGGTTCAATTGTGATGTCGACATTTCACTTCACTCATCGGCCGAGGCCTATGAAGTATAATCCAACTAAAAATCGATTTAACATCATAGCCCGAGATTTATTGGATATCAAAACCCTACATTAACAACACATTTTATCAAAATTTACTAAAAATATAATTTCAATCTTGATTGAATAGGGGCTTATTTTTATATGAAAATATTAGCCCCATTAAACAAATAAATGATCAGATTTTGCTAATAGTGGGATAACTTAGTTGTCACGAATTTTTTGAAGGTCAATACAAATGAATTTTCATTTTATATGTATAGTATAAAAATTTTCAAATAAATTAGTAGCCAGTCGGTGGCTAAAATTCAAACTCCAACATGAAATTTCAATGCCTTAACCACAATGGCAACCATTCTTATTTTGTTATATAAATAAAAGAACTTTATATATATTGAGTAATCAATTCTTCAATTTTTTAAAATTAGGAAGTAAACACGTTTTTTTTAAAACAATTTTTCAAAATAACAAAAAATAAAGCGTTTTCAGCAATCTCAAAATGGACGCTTAAAACGCAAAATCCAAAATGAATTAAAACTCAAAATTTGAAACTGAAACGCAAACAGAACAACCCCTTATTTTTGAAAAAAAAAATGGAATTCAAACAGGGGCATAAGTTGTTAGAATTTGAGCAAAACTCCTTTTTGATTTCTCAACCCTAAGCTACTATGCTATTTGCACGAGTTATTAAAAAAGAGCAAGACGATCATGCTCCGCAGTTTAAAAAGTTACTACGAAAATAAGTCTTACTTGTTAGGCAAAAAAGCAATTTTAAGCTTTCAATCAATTAATTTAACTTTTATCAAACTATTTATATATTAAAACTTTGAAAACTAGGCACGCATTTAGCGTGAATAACCAAAACACACACGCACATTTGCCCGAATCTCTCACACGCTTATAGCATGAACAAACGCCAAAGCAATTAATACTAAAGACTCATTTGGAAGGGTTTCTATTTTTGCTTATGAACTTTTTAGAAGAGCTTTATAAGAAAATTAATTGATTTTTGGAATCTAATTTCTCCGATTTCGTAAACGCTTTTAAGAAAGCGCGTTATCACCACTTCTTTTAAAACTCTTTTAATTAAAATAAACACTTTTATAAAATTAATTAAATGTGCCCAAAAACAACCTTTTGAGTTTTAAAAATTTCTTTTAACTTATAAAAAGTCATACCAAACGAACTATATTAAAGAGTCCACGCAGTGTGTTTGAACGAAAGATTAAACAAAGATATTTCTTGGCTAAGCAAGTTACTAATTACTCTTTTTAAACTTAGCCAAACAAGAGTTTAGTCTGAGAGACATCCTAACCAGATAATCAAAGCGTGAATCTTGGAGAGTTATGTCACGTTTATTTTGACATTGCTTTTCATAAATAAGAATTTAGCTCCTGTTTGGGCCACATTTTTTTTTTCATTTTCATTCTTCTATTTATTTTTAACCACATATTCTTTAATAAAATAATATTTTTCATTACATTAATAACTTTTCTTTCTTTTTCAACCACATATTTCCCATCACATGAATCAAAAAAATACATTTTTTTAAAAATAATGTGCACCAAACGGGACTATATTTTCTTGCAGGGAATCAAACTCCAATTTATCAAATATTTTTTTTTCCAGCACACTCATGTCACTATCGTCCGTACAATCTACGTTCAATAAATAAAGCTCACCACCTGCAATTCATTCATCAATTCACATTACCAATCGAATCATTACAAGAAGTGAGGAGGTAGAATTATTTGGTTTATTTTATTTTATGATTGATTGTAATCAGAATTTGATTTTTTTTTTTTGTTAGGAGAATGGGGAATTTGCATGCGATTTTGAGCAATCCGGATGATTTGTACCCGTTGTTGAAGCTGAAAATGGCGGTAAGGCATGCGGAGAAGCAGATTCCTCCGGAGCCACAATGGAGATTTTGCTACACCATGCTGCACAAGGTTCCCAGAAGTTTCGCACTTGTTATTCAACAGCTCGATACCGATCTTCGTGATGCAGTAAGCTGCTTTTGTCTTTTTATGATTGATCTTTCGCGCTTTTTTTTTAGTAACAGATTTCATGTTTTGAATGCTTTTGACAAATTTTTTGGGCAATTGCATACAATTTGATCGTTGCCAGTATCTCACAGCAGTGAGTTATGATTTTGAAATTAACCAGAAGCTACCGAAGATCTAAAGGAAATTAAGCACTGCCTATTTCCCATATTTCTTGGTTAATGGTAGATGCAGATTATTGTGGTGGATTGGAGTTGCAAAATAATTTTTTTGATGCAACTGATCAGTAAAGAGGAGGAATGGGAATTTTATTGATGATTAAGAGGAAAAGTCGTGCAGAGGAAGAATGAACATTTACGCTTCGGAAAGAAGTGAAAAAACTTTCCGTTGGGTCATTGGCCCCATATGACCCCATGTGGTGACAGTTGGCTATGTTGGCTACTATTAGGAATATTGGGCCTAACTCCACCCAATAAAATCGACTTATTAGTGGAGGATTGTTCCCACCTTATTAAGTGGATCATTTATATTTTTCCAAACAATGTCGGATTCTAATACGCCCCCTCACGCACAGCGTGGNAAGTGGATCATTTATATTTTTCCAAACAATGTGGGATTCTAATACGTCCTCTCACGCACAGCGTGGACCATGCCAAACAATTGTGAACAAATTGATATTGGGTAGCACCGAACATTGCATAATTGGATCTAGCTCTGATACCATGTTAGGAATATTGGGCCTAACTCCACCCAATAAAACCGGCTTGTTAGTGGAGGATTGCCCTCACCTTATTAAGTGGATCATTTATATTTTCCCAAACAATGTGGGATTCTAATAGGTACTTTGGGAAGGATGAGTAGATTTTAAATCTATGTCCTCCTTTCCTTGTATTTCTTTTTTTATCATGATATAAAATAGCCAAACTAGTGTTCTTTGTTTATATTATATTTAAAAAAAAGAAGAAGTGGTAAGTGATATTTGTGATGTATTTTTGCATTCCTTTACAGAACATATATTGTGTGTACGCATGCAAGTTATCCAGAGTCTATTCCACACATTTTAACTGAATTTTAATGGCATGTTTAATGTAGATTTTTTGATAATAGATTTTGTGAAAATTGATATTTTTTTGGATATGTATGGTTAAAAGTTAAGAAAAAGTTATGGTCCGCATGCAAACTTATTTAATAGGAGAATATGTGGTTGATAATGAGTTTAAGGAAACGCAAGTTTTAAAGAGTCTGTTCTAAACAATGGGTAAGTTAGAAGAGCTGGGCTTTTTTACTTTTTTAATCTGAAAGTTAAAAATAATTTTCTTAGCAACATAGAATGCTCATGCTCATGCTCATGCTCATGCTCTTGCTTTCATTGTTTCAGCTGCAAAAATGCGGTTAGAATAAGGACTCTTTTAATTATAATTATAAAATTAATCGAAAACCTAGTTTCTTCTCATTTGTGGTGTATGTAATATCCGTGTGTCCAAAAGGTGTTGAAATAGAACTAAAGATTGTTAACAATAGTATGTTGCAGCAGACATTGATTTGAATATGTGTTATGTTGTATTTGAAATTACGTAGTTTACTAACTAAGTTTGACCTTATGTGCGGAATTATACAATTAACAAGCAACAAGTCATTTTTAATTGTTTTCAGATGGTTAAACAAACAATCCAATTATCCTAAGTTGAATTATCTCAATTTGTAATAAAAAAGCAATAAATAACACCAATATTGATGACGGAGAAATCCAACTGAGTAAAAACTTTAGGACCATGCCAGTTACCTCCACTATAGACAATATGGAGTGAGTACTGTCAGATACTATCTAGCCAATTCCACTAGACTTCTCGATCTATTTCTTGCTAACTCCAAGGTCTACTCCAAGACCTGCTCCACGATCTGCTCCAAGAAATTTTGCAACTATCTCTTACCAATGGAATTCCAAGAACCTGCTCCAAGGTCTTGTGCTCTTCCTGCGCTTGTAATCCAACCCCTCTCAACCTCCAGAAACTTCTGAAATCCAATTGAGAAAGTACCTTCCTAAGGATGTTTTAGGAAGTAGGTGTTTTTGGATTCTTCAATATGATGTTTTCCTAAAGTGTGGTTGAATGATCTCAATAATAAAAAGGATAAATCACAAAGAAGTAATGTATTCTTGAATCTCTAAAGAATGATATGAGGCAAAAGAATAATAATCAACCACACAACAATTCGTGCATAGGCTTGGGTATTTATAAGAAGGGTAATTAGGTTGAATGGGCCTAAAAGTACTTCAAAATAGCAATTATGGTTTTCCGGATCGACTTGTCGCTTGAGTGAGAAGCGGTGGCAGGCGAGTGACACGCTGTCGCTCGAGCGAGAGCTCAGCGACAAGCGGACGACAGACATTCTGTTTTTATCACTCAAGTAATGTCCAGGCGATAGGTTAGCGAAAATGCGGCGCCGTGTTTCTCCTTTTTTCATGCTCGAATCCTAGACCTCATAACCTAATTTATATAAATTGCACCTTACGTTCTTGACTTTTACAACACGTCACAAAGTAGTCATTTTGTCCACATAATTGCCAACACCAAAAACCTAACAGTATTCCTGCGGTGATGATGATTTGATTATGGACTAGGCTGTAATTTGGTGATTATTACCAACTTTCCATGAGTTCTTTGATGCAATTATTATTTTGTGGATTAATTGTACAGACTTGAGTGGTATCATCATATCATATTTGCCTTTTCGTTTAGTTTTCATGTGTTATTAATCAAATTTGGCAGGTATGCATTTTCTACTTGGTTCTTCGAGCACTTGACACAGTTGGTATGCTCTACTTCATTAAATCTCCTTTTTTTCAATTTTCATCCACATTTGACTTCATCTAAGTCGTTACTCGCAAAAATTCCAAGTTTATCAATCGAATAATTGTTAAACTGCTATCATAGATCTCCTTCACGCTCTCTCTTTTTCCAGAATATTAGTTCCCACTGAAACTATGCTAGCTTAGCTATCTTAATCACTTTTGTGTTATTCTTTTTGCAGAGGATGATACAAGTATAGCCACAGAGGTTAAAGTACCCATCCTGATGACTTTTCATCAACACGTTTATGATCACGAGTGGCATTTTTCATGTGGGTTTGAGTTTCTATTTTCCTAATCCAACATATAATACTCTAGTCTAGCTGCCTAATCCTGGTTATACTTCATAGAAGGTGGCACAAAGGACTACAAAGTTCTAGTGGATGAGTTTCATCATGTTTCCACTGCTTTTCTGGAGCTTGGAAGAAGGTTCTCCTTAACTAACAATTATTGTTATTGTGGTATTACTAAGCCCTTGTTTGAGCCCCATCTTTCATAAAAAATGGATTTCGTAATAGTGATTTTATGGAGAATGTGTGATTAAGAAATAAGGAAAAGTTTTGAGTTTATGTCATTATTTTATTTGGAGTATGTGTGATTGAAAATGAGTTTGGGAAAAAAACGATTTTTGAATATTGGGGCTCCAACAAAGGCTAAATTTTAATCTGATCTTCTTGGTGTTCAATAAGATTATTTGTGTAGCATCTACTCATAAAAATAAGGACGACTAAGCCTTTTCCTAATAAACTTGAGGTCAACTGTGTGAATGATTTTACCATTCTATTTGATCCAAGCTATGTCTCATAAAAGGTCCACTTAACAATTAATGGTATTATGATAGATAATTGTTGCTGAATATTTCAAGTGACCAGTTTGTCATTCATGGATCTTGTTGCATGGGCTTTAGAAAGCAATTTTATTGATAACTATAAAGCCCTTTAGGTATTCAAAACCCACCATGACCTTTCGATACGAGGTAAGATTATTGGTAAAAGTTGGTCCTAGAACTTCAGATAAATGGTGCAAACAGATTCCCTGGACAAAAAAAGTTGCATAAGAGCAAATGAGATCCTTTCTAGCTGCCTATGTGGCTATTCCTATATGGAGAAAAAACAAAAGAAATGTTTTTTGGTTATTTCTCTCTTAATTATTTAAATCTAATGCTTAGGCACTTTAAAACTTTGGATATTTGATATTGACGTCTAATGAGTATCCTGAATTGTGACCATGGAGATTTATCATGTTTAGTTGTCCTGCTGGTTATTTGATCAATATTTTGGACCATGGAGTCTGAAAGCAAAAGATTTCGAGTTCACATGCTAAATATATCGCTTTTTTCGGTTGATGTTTGGGTACCCCTTGGTCCGTCTTTCCAATGTTAATAACTTCAACAACTGAAACTTCTCATATCTCAATATTTAAAAAATGTAGAGTTTAAAACCACAGAGTTTGGCTAACAAAAGATTGCATGTTAAATGTTTGTTATTTGTCAAGTTTCTGAAAATAGACATTCTGGTATTTGAAGTTACATTTATCAATAACTAGTTCTATGTATACAATATGCATTTCTCTGCAATTGCTAGATAACTCTTGTTCTTTTTTGCAGTTATCAGGAGGCTATTGAGGATATTACCAAGAGGATGGGTGCAGGAATGGCAAAATTTATATGCAAGGAGGTACATTTCAAACATCATGCTTTCTGTAGTTTATCAATGCTCTGGCAGAATCGTCAAATACGTGTTACTTGTTTACTACTTAGCTTTTGATAAAATTCTTGAGATTATTTTTTGCAATCCATTTGCATATTTCGTATCTCACAATATTTTCAGCACTGTAATTCCTCCACAATATTATGTGGCTCTCATCCAATTCTTTTCAGTTATCGTACACATTAACTAAAAAATGACAGATTACATAATTTATAGATAGTTTGGGTGATGAATAATATTCCAGGGTTCTGACTTCTAATTTACCTATGTGCATGACAAGTGAAATCTCTTAGGTAATGCCACTTGCAACTTTTTTGTCTTTCCAGGTGGAAACAGTGGGTGACTATGACGAATACTGTCACTACACAGCTGGACTTGTTGGATTAGGGTTGTCGAAGCTATTTCATGCTTCTGGAAATGAAGATCTAGCCTCTGATGCTCTCTCCAACTCAATGGGTTTATTTCTTCAGGTATTGCTTTTAAGTTTTAGTATATATAACAACAATAGCGATATTCACTTTTTATCTTATGAGATCTCTGTATTTTAAACAGTGAGGCTCTTATTCTTTCTTTTCAATAATTGCAGAAAACAAACATTATCAGAGACTATTTGGAAGATATAAACGAGATACCAAAGTCACGTATGTTTTGGCCTCGCCAGATTTGGAGCAAATATGTTAACAGACTTGAGGTTCATCTTCTCATGCTTCATCACAAATTTTTGGTTCTTCTTTTAATCAATCTTCTTAAATTTCTCTTTGGGTATAAATTCAACATTATTTCAACAAGAGCAAGTTGTGTATTTGACAGTTATACTTAATTTTATCTGCAATAGGACTTAAAAGATGAGGAGAACTCAGTCAAGGCTGTACAGTGCTTTAATGACATGGTCACAAACGCTTTGACACATGCTGAAGATTGTTTAACGTTCATGGCTGCATTGCGAGATCCAGCTATCTTTCGCTTTTGTGCGATTCCACAGGTAGATATGTTTGTATATCAATTTTCAGATATTATAGTACTCTCATACACACTTTATTTTTCTGTTTACCAACCCAGTAATAGAACTCTCTGTGAGACTGTGATGATGGATGCAAGAGCAAAAATACACTGAATGTTTCTCTCGAAGTTTCCCTTCTATGTTTGTAGTGCGTCTTTACATTGAGTCTTGTTCAATTTTCCAAGTGTCACCAGCGAAAATAAGAGAGTACAATCCCACAGCATGTGTGATGTGTTCTAATCCTGCATCATGATTTGCATCCAACTAAAATGATGAATCTGATTTGGTCTTTCCTAATACTACAAGATCATGGCAATTGGGACATTAGCTCTGTGCTACAATAATATTCAAGTTTTCAGAGGTGTCGTCAAAATGAGACGTGGTAAGATGAATATGCTCTTCTTGCCACATATTTGAATCGTCTATTTTGATGGTCACTCATGTTTCATCATTTGGTTGGTATATAACTAGTATACATGCATAAATTGGTGCTTGGTCTGTGATGGTGGTAACAATCTTGGGAATTATTAGTTGTTTTGATGGTTTGGGGTGGGTTCGCAGCGGCAGTAATTGTTGACACGTGATGGTGTGCATAGAGACTCGAGGAACAGAACTGAGATATTTTCCATTTCTTATTTTTTCGTACAATTTGAATTGCCCACTAGACCATGTAAATATAGAAAATAATGGCACTCGATCCTTACCTATTTGAATCAGTTGTTATTTGAAATTAGGAAGAGCAAAAATCATTGAATCAAGTTCAATTATCGACTTCCATAAAGTATTTCCCATAGTAGCTCTGAATATTCTTTTTTTGATAACCATGGATTTCCGAGCTAACTTGCGCGCACCTCAAGTAATTCCACGAGACCCTGAAGTTTACGGCCGTGTACTCACCTCAGTGACCTTAAGGGGAATCGAACTGGTCCCACGGTGGCTCTGAATATGACCTCAACAATGATAATTTGTCCCTTGTAGTGATACCAAACTTTTTATATAGGATCTTAGCCTGACTAGATCTCTGATGCTAAAAGAACTCCTTAGCTACTAAACCCTTTAATTAAATTCCCTGACATAAAAGTAGGAATATTTGCATCCCAAACCTTCATATTGTGGTCTGATTTCTTCTATGTTTAGTCTTCATCCTGGAATATCTCCCTCCCTCGATGTTGTTCCCCGTACATGCAATTTGAATATATTTGTGTTATTGTTCATATTTTATATCTTGTACCAGTTATATTTCACGCTTATTTCTTTTCTGTCTTGGTGTATTCTTCCTAGGTCTTACTGCTAGAGTTATTCATGGAACCAAAACAATGTCAGATGTATATGGAGCTTTTTACGACTTCTCTCGAATGCTGAAATCCGAGGTATGATGCTTCTATTGTAGACCAAGCGAACTTGTGTTGCTGGTAAGAATGCACTCCATTGTGATATTATAGACTTGTGTAGCGGTGTGATGTTACACTCTGCCATTTGCATAGATGTATGCTCGTTCCCACTGTACAACGTTGCAACATATGGTGCCACTTTATAGGTAATCCAGTCCATGGTTAAGCATAATCACCATACATATGAATAAATACATGCTTGACCCAGCTTTAAAAAATTATTTACTAGTAAATGAAAGTTTTTAGTATTTTTTGAGTAAAAGTTGGAAATGAGTAACATTTTTTGCTTATAAATAATAAAATGACAAGTATGTAACTTACCCAAATGGGTTTGAAAACTCTTAAAAGTAAGTGTTGACTTTAAGCTTTTAGCCAAACATGCTCTTAAGAAAGTCTCTCTCCCATTAACATTCTTGATTGCATAGTCTCTCTTTTCATAGACTTCGTTCATGCATTGGGTGTTGAAGCCTTTAATATGTCAAATGAGCTAAGCATGTGTGAAATTTTTTGATCAATATGCCAAATAGGATTAACATTTAACTACTATGAATTTAATTAGGGTCCATTTGATTGCAATAGTGAAAAATGGGTGGAAATGAAATGTTTTACAGTTCCAGGGAATTGTTAATTAAATGTGTTTGATTGGTATAATTTTTCACCCGGAAATTTTTTAAAATTTTGAATCTTTTTGTTCACGTTTGACTTTATTTTACATAAAAATTGTTCGTTAAAGTGAATTTTTCGTTTTTTTTAACAATTGGTTATGAAATTTGTTACCATTGCCCAAAAAAAAATTGCTCGAAAACTATTTTTTTAATCAAATTTTAGTGTTCGTTTTACATGAAAATTGTCCATTAAGTGAATTTTTTTTTACAATTGGTTATGAAATTTATTACCATTGTCAAAAAAAAAAAAACGTGGTGCAAGAATTTCATCCCAAAAAGAGTTGAAGCAAACGAGGAAACTATTGATTCGCCTGAAAATTTGCACTACGAATGTTCTACCGCGCATGCTCTACTTCATTGGTCCAGCCTCAGGTTTGGTGTCCTTGGGGCTTGCATGCGTGCGGTNAAAAAAAAAAAAAAAAAAAAAAAAAAACCGTGGCCCAAATTAAAGTTAAATGGGCGTGGGTGGGAGGGAAAAAATTCTCCTTGAAAAATTTGTGTCATCAAACAGCACAAAAGTGAGTTTCCATTTTCCATGGAAAAAGAAACCAATTAAACAAGGCCTTAGATATGATGATTCTCCAACAATTCATTTCTACGTAAATTTCAAAATGCAGAATTTTGCGTATGAATTATGGGAATCTGGAGACCTATTCTCATAGAATAGATGGTATTAAGAGTTGTTTGGAGATTCCCCAAGTCTTTTTTTAAACTCCAGGAGACAAGATTAAATCTACGAACAATGCTACACGTACAGGCTGTACGCTGCCAGAACACTCTTATCATAGGTGGGTGGGGAGGTTTTTTTGCCAATATTCTAATCATGTGGGAGCCACTCCCAATACTCACACATTTGAATTCGTGTAAAGCTTACGGTCTATACTTGAATCTTTTTTGTAAATCTACCTAACCTCTAAAATTACCATTTACCTTTCTAGCATTTTTATTTGGCACCTACACCTACAATTGAAAGTGGAAACATTGGTGTCCGTTGTTTAGCCCATGTTTGATTTAGCCAAAGTCCAAATATTTAATGAGATGAACAAGTTTTATCAAAATTCATTAAAAATCAGATTTTAGCAAAACCAAACATGGGCTTAATGACTTCTTCGGACGCACATTCAAAATTTAGTTGTGTCTTACTGTTTCTGTCTCCATATGACTTTTCCGCGCATGGATATTTAAAATTTAGTTACTAGTCTTGTTTTCACTCGTGCCCATTTTTGTAGGTTGACGACAATGATCCCAATGCTAGAAAAACTAAGGACCGGCTAGAAGCAATCTTAAAAACCTGCAGAGAATCTGGAACCTTAAACGAAAGGTGGGTTTTGCTTTCAGTTGTACACTATGGGCAATTTTTTACAATGATTTGCTAACGTTTCTAGATTCGACCAGGAAATCTTACATAATTAGGTCCGAGCCTAAATACAAATCAACTCCAGTGAGTGTTCACGACCTCTCTCTATTTGTTTTTTCTTCAACCAGACCAGACCTGTTTTACTGATATTTTACCATTCTAATTTCACTGCAGATCATTGTCATCTTCATCGTACTCACTGTTCTTCTTGCTAGACGGAAATGATTTTCTATCCTCGCTGAAATGCTATTTTTCTTACCCTACAGGATCTGTTTCTAGTTTCCAAGTGAAAGCTTGTCTAGCTATAGAAGCATATGGCTGGGATGAAAAATCATCCCTCCCTGAGTCCCCATATGCACACACGCGCGCGCATATATACATATTGAGTAAATGAGCATATTTGGATCTTTAGTGTTGAAGCAAACACAACGTACAGACTTATTTTCTCGTATTATTCTAATAACAACGTAAGAGAAAAGCCAAGTTTATGAATGTGCATTGAAAGTTTATGGAGCATAATAATCATATCTTTTATATATATATATATATAATTTAAGATGCTATAATTAAATTAATATCAGACTTTGGAATTTCACTGTGAAACATATTAACGTTCAAGGTCAAGATTGATGTTGCCCTATATGTAAACTGTCCCTTTCAAGAATAATACTTTTCTAAACTAATATTGATTAATTCTATTTAAAGTTCTATAATTCTTATATAATCTAAACGAAATACAGTGTTAATATTTGATTGGAGAGTAGATGATGCATAAATAAAACGGAACTGAGAGGCTCGGCATGGCTATATTGTAGGCCAAGTGTGAGTACATATGATAAGTTTTTGTAGATTTTGGCCATTTGTAAAAGCTATTTTTTAAACAGCACATGGTACGAGCCGATCTCTCGCCTACAGTGAGCATTAGAACAATTGTCCACCATTAACATGACAACGGTCAAACCGTATTTTTTTTTTGACTTATCAAAAGAAAAAATGTTCTACAACTCTTGATCATAGTGGGTAGGAGACCATTTCTATGCTGCATCGTGCCAACAAAAGCTTCTTAAAGGTCTTTTTTGAAGCATGGGTACAAGAGGGTGCAAAAACTGCTCCCGAGTGCTACTTTACTATTTTAAGGTTACGTATTCTCAAAACTACTTAGACCAATGTAAATAGCAGTTGGGGGAAAATTTGATTAATCAACACAAAAAACTTCAATTAAAAAAAGAGCGTGGTGTCTCAGGCATAAGATAAAACCTTTAATAACCAAAATTGAACAAAAACACAATAACAGGCAATACATCAATTGTTAAGAACCAACGGTGGATGCCATTCATATGTAACACAACAAGTGCAGACTAGTGGGATGTGCTGGACAACCATGAGTATGTGTGTATATATCATTGAATACGCAACTGCAAACAAAACTTGTTGAAACTCAAACTAGCACATCAGTTTAGAAAACTTCAGCTACCTTGCTAGCAAGAACACGCTCCCGTCTTTCAATGTATCCAACTGGAAACCAGCCGGCCTTGCCTTTGCATTCACCTTCAGCCCAGCCATTGTTTGAGACCTGTTCAAGGGAGCAGAACAGTAATAATTTATCAGCTATAGATGGTACAAGTGAAACAGTTATTCTGTTTAATAGAAGGATATCACTGTAAGTTAAAAAAATCAGTTATGCAAACGGTCATTACACCTGCTATGCTTTATGGTCTTGGGTGTTGAGTAGTCAATTGACAAAATGCTCAATAAGATAAATGTGTGACAATACTAGCATGGATAAGAGAAGAAATAAGAATATATGCAAACTTATATCAAGAACTTATTTATGTGTTACTGTACATACAGCCGAGAGGATAATCACAGAGCATGTCTATAATGCATGGGACTATCGGAAGGCTAATTGGTAGATATATTATTCAAGCAAGGGTAGCAAACCTTCCGAACAACGACATAATCTCCAACTGACAAATTAAGCTCCACGTTAGATTCAGCTTGGTATGTGTACATGACCTGTTATTGTATCCATGAAATTGAAAAGAAATAAATAGCTATCACCAAGTGTGCTACCGTTATTTATTAAGACTCGCACAATTATCTACTTACTTCGCCAAGAAAGTAACCCACGCCAACGGTTGAACCATTTTGCACTGGTGTAGTAGATACGTCATTTACTTCTTCATAGGATGGAGGTTGAGGCACACTGTCCATGCTTGGAGCAGGAGCTGCTTCAATTCTTTGGCGATCTGACATCATCTAATTTTGAAAAAAGAAATAGGTTTTTTTAGGACATCTGTAGCTTCCAGATGAGCAGATAGAATAGCTTTTTCTCCTTCACGACCAGAAAAAAATTATGCATACCTCGCCTTCCAGCTGATCGAGTATTTGAAGAATTTGCTGATGGTATGCACGTTCTGCTTCAACCTGGAATGTGAAGAAAGAAAGAGGGGATAATTCTAAGACCGATTCTATAGTTTAGTCAGTGGAGCAGATACTCCTGATATTTTTAGAAGGCAAAGTTGCACTACCATGGCTATTAATCTTTGCAGTGTCAACCTTTGTTGTTGAGCTTCTACAGCAGCCATAGCTGCTGCAGCTTCTTTCCCTAGTGTAGCAACATTGGACTTCAGATCTTGCAATTTAGCTTCAGATGCTTCTAGTTTCAAAGCCAATTCAGGCGTGCCAGTTCCTTCTCTTAGTTTTGCTTGTCTCCGGGAAACTTCAACAGCCTATCCAAATGTGAAAAATATAACATTAATAACTCGCAAGGGCACTTTAAGATGTTCCAATAAACTACCTATGACAATCTTGAGGTGATTAAGCCCCTGTTTGACAACCAATAAAAAAAAACTTTTTTCTCAAACTCATTTTCAAACACACATTCTCATAATAAAATATCCCATAACATTTTCCTATTTTTTAATCACGCATTCTTAAAAAAAAACAAAACAAAACAAAACAATTTCAAAACTCATTTTCCCCAAAAAAAAGAAACTCATTTTAATGGTTGTCAAGCAGGGGCAGAAGTGATACAGTATAAGATAAAAATACATTAAGCAACTATAGAAACAATTTGACAACATGTCAACGTTTCACAGCATAGCCTCTTGAAACCAATCAGCCTTAAGCCTACATCAACCTTCCTCACTGCATGCTCTACCATTGTATAGCTTTATATATTTAAACCATGGAGAAATGAATTTTCTTTTGCTTCCAATTATGCTTCCATAATGTGCTTTTAATTGCAACTGAAATAGACAGTGACACAACAGTGAGATAGGGAGGACATGATGCTACTTGACACATGGTGCCACCTTTTCAAGCTGAGTAAACATGACCCATCACATGACACCTTGTGAAAGAGACCGGTTGGAGAAAATTGGAAACATAAAACTTGCAAAGGGAAAAACGTGCACAAAGACAGTAAAATAATTACTTGTAAGTACCTGAGCTTCAGCCTCTTGTCGCATTTTATCATATCGTTGAGCAAGATGACGAGCTAAAAAAAAAAAAAAGAATCTAAAAGAACCAAACCATGAAGCATAAAGGCTACAGTAAAATCCATGATGATGCAACTAATTGGCAGAGAAAAGTGAAAATCCAATTCCTTAGACAAAGTTTGATCCTCCATTCAACTTTTGCCGAAAAACATGTCATAAACAAACACAACCATTCATTTCTTGTAAAGTAACTGTGTAAGGTGCAAGTTAAGTTAGCTAGCAGTAGCAGGTCAAAAATATGTGTAGCCAGTGATAACCACGTTGCAGCAAGTCAAGATTTGTAGTTGACGAAAAAAATTGTATGTAAGAAGTGTGGAAAAGATATTTGGCATGCTCAATCCATGAATATAAGCCTGATGAGATTCAAATTGAACTTGAATACTGTGATGGGTTAGCACGGGCAGTCACATGTTGTTTCTGCTGAAGTCCTACCAAACATTCATACCAGAAAGGACAGATGGAGACGTGCCTGGTCATGAAACCTAAAATTAGCCCATGTTTGAGCCCCATTCTTTCTCCTTTTTTCCCATTCATTTTTCTACAGTACTCATTTTAAACCACACATTCTCCAAATAAAATAATATTACATACAAATCTAAGACTTTTCATCACTTTTCCACCACACATTCTTCCATCAATCACTATTCAAAAACTAATTCTTCCTAAAAAATGGGGCTCAAACACAAGTTTAATATCAATTACAAAATGGTAAAGAGAAAAAGGCTACAAATGAAACCTGTGTGCCAAAGGCTTTTAAAAGATTTCCATGTTCCTTCTCCATTTGAGCACGAGCTCGTGCAAAACTGGTGGCAGCTTTAGATAAGGTATTACCACTAGTACATGTATTCTCAACACCATATTTCCTGCTATCTTCTGATAACTTAGTTCCTGAGTTGAAGAAAACATATAAAGATATGAACACCAATATCTTGCACCAATAAAACTGAAGTATAAATGATAAAATTCCCATTTTAGTTAATCACCTATCTCAACTTGTTTGGACCCAGTAACTATATAACCTTCAACACCACGAACAATATCCCGTTGGAAATGCTGAAAAATAGAAATAAAAGGCAAATTTTAAAAAGACAGAACTAAATTTTGATATCAGTACAATTAAATCGAGTCTACCGATGGTATTCACAGAGGCCATGAAGTCCATGCTGCTAAGTCTAATGAAAGTTGAGCATTTACAGGTGACTGACAGAAAGTGGGTTTTTTGCAAATTTTGTGTATAGATCAAAGGCTTATGAATTTAGCTGCAGATCTAGCTTGTCGGGGCTGCACAAAAAATATTCATAATAGAAGAGAAAAACAGCATAAAAAATTAACAGTGTAATAGTAACCTTGGCAGCACGAGTGGATATGTAAAGTTTCTCAAGTTTCTGATGCTGCTGGAACTCGCCGTTATTATTCAAAACATTGTCTGAACCTCCATATCCCCCTGCCCCAAACTGCTTCAGGACGGCCTGAAACCAATCTCAGTTTCATCAGGCTACCTTTTCAAATACTAAGCATTTATTAAAGAAAACAAGAGTAACAAAATTGAAATAATTGCAAGGCAAAAACTACCCTGTGTAGAGAAAATATGAGCCCCAAGCATCAAAATAAACCCTGGGCATACTGAACGCACATCCTTGAGTTATTTTCACGAATTGGACTAATCGCGGCATTCAGTTTTTTAGTCCAGTTAAATAAATTAGCGTGCACATTACCTTAAGCCACCCAAAACTCAATTCATCTAAATGAACATAATTAAGACGACCACTACGAAACCTAAATCGCAGCGATCATAGGCATGGTAAAACCGATAAATGCTAGATATCATAAACATACTACGAAAATTTCAAGGAAATGTTATCATATAATAGATAATTCACTCAGATCTCCAAATTACATTGAAGTAAAAAATATATCATGGATCCGATTGAGTTTCAAAACCGTACACAAATACGAAAAAAATTCAATACGTGTATTAAGATATATAGACAGAAAGGGCACCTGCTGTTGACGAGCGACCTGTTCTCTGAGTCTAGAGGCTTGTTTTCTAATTGCTTCCATTTACGAATCGATCGATGGAGTTTGAATTTGAATAATGTATATACACACACAGCAATATATATAGATTTTTATGTTATGGATGCAGAAGAATAAAGAGCGATTTTATTGAAGAACTGGATTGGAGAGTCGACAGCTCGTTCTTTGAATTGATTGATTTGGTTTGTGATTTCGAATTCAGGGTCCTTTTTGTTGCTGGGAACGGAAAAATCAAAGAAAAGAGAGAAATCTTTTAGAGGAGGTCCTTCAACTTACTAGTTTATTTTATGTTGCTCATAAAACTTAGATTCTTTTTATTTAATCTCTTAACTTATATATTTATTTCAATTGGACCATTTCATATGTAACTAATTTGATCCGAACTAATGGCTGGTTTGATGTAGTTGACGGAATTTCGAAAAAAAAAATGTTGATTTAACTTTAAACAAACGAATACTAGATTGTCTCTTTTGGTCACGGTTTGTGATGGAATGATCTAACTGAAATAAAAGTGAAAGTCAAGCGATCATATAATGAAACATATTAAAATTGAATGATAAGTTAAGGGACCTCTCGTGAAAATTTTCCATAGAAGAGGAAAATTTATGTCTTCCTATTATTATTGTGGAAATTACGTAAAAACAGAATTTTAAAATTTTAATTTCAAATTTATATGAACTTTATTTATACAAAAATAAGATATATTCATCTCTATCTAAATTATAATTA
>CAIGRQ010236394.1:0-10468 GCA_903798375.1 Fraxinus sp. D2006-0159 | reverse complement strand
GCTGCAATTATCCCTATTAATAATTTAATATGTACACCAACGAATAGAATACACTAGTGTATTGGCCAAACACGTTTCAGAGCCTGAATTGGCCTAGTCAAAACTTGGCGGAAAAGGCACTGGCAGTGGGTTCCACGTAGCTTCCATTTTGTGGGAAGAGAAAAGCATTTTCCTCGGTCCACTCACCTCTATTTGTGTACTCATCACTTTTTCCATTCTGCACCTAACATGTTACATGTAAGGAAAATGCCACTTACTCTTTTCTTGGCAGGATTAAAAATTGTAAAAAATTTAGGAGGAAATTTCGCAAAATGTACACTTTTTTTTTTTTTTTNACACAGACCAGAGAGTTAATTAAACTCATCAAAGGTTAAGTTTTAGCACATAAAAAAAGTACTTCAAATGTGCACATAAAATTCTTAGAAGCAGGGAACTCATAGCTAAGCTTACAAGAATAAAAAATTAGAGAGGAAATTACATAAAATGTCCACTTTGAAAGTATTTAGACCAAAATACTTTGTTAACAATTTATAATTCCACATAAACACAAAAATGTCCACTTTATTAAAAATTTTATTGGCCAATCAAAATTTGTGAAAATTGGAATAAAAAACATTGCTTTATTTTTCCATTAAGGGCATAATGTGCAATTTGGTACAAAATTCAAAATGGTGGACATTTTTCAATTGACACCCAAAAAAGTGGACATTTTTTAAAATGCCCCAAAATTTAAATTGTCCAACTATGTATTCTCATATAACACAATTTAAAAAAATAATGTAGAAAATGATATACATTTATTTTCACTAAGCCTCCTTTATGTTCCATTCATACATGATATTTTGCGGAATATTGTTACATGTATGTCAATATTTGTATAATTGATTACATGATGTTACATAACACTCTACCATTTGTTAGTTTAAATTACAATCAATTTTTTCATCAAATGTTTTTCTTCCACATAATATTATGTAATTCATTATATACATTTTTTTACATACAAGTAACAAAATCCATATCGCAATAAAAGGTACATTATGATCAAGATTTTATAATTTATATTTTATACAACTAAATTCATTTCATCGTAAGATTTAGCCTCTATTTGGTGCTTTAATTTTATTTTTTATTTTGTGTTACGGGATCATTTTCAACCATACATTTACAAAATAAAATATTTTACACGTTCCACACATTCTCCTAAAAATACTATTCAAAACTCCATTTTTAAATAATAATAATAATAATAATGGTCACCAAACGGAGCTTAGCTCCTTTTGGTGAAAGATTAAAATCAAATTAGTTGAATATAATTTGTAATTAAAATTAGTGTGTTCGGTAGAGATTAAAATTAAAAAACTAGTCGCTATTGTTGATTTTTATTAGATAAGTGGGATCCAATAACGACTACATTTTTAATTTTAATTCGATTTTGAGCTGTACCAAAACAAGCTCTATAATAAATATTATATATATCCGTAAGAATCCACTATCCAACTCAATCGCGTGTATCTTTTTCATGTTTCAGTACTTGGTGGTTAAGTAATTTCTTTTAAAAAGTCTCAAATGTGATTCACGTAAAGGAATGTATTATTTTTACATTTGATTTATTATTATTATTTTGTCAAAAGATAGAATCAGATTATGAATGTTAATTTTTCTTTAATTTGAATATTTTTAAATCCACCACGATTTGCGCCATATGAAAAAGAAAGAGAGAAAAGCAAGTCTACACCAAATAAAGAAAAAGGAAAATGAATTGTATACCTAGGTTACCAAGTTTTTGAGTGGCATAAAACGTAATATTTGAATATGGCTCTAAAATTGTCCAATCAAATTAGTTGTAACATATTTTTATTAGGAGCGTATTCGGTAGAGATTAAAATCAGATTAAAATTGAAAAATTAGTCGTTATTATTGACTTTTATTAGACGAGTAGGACCCAATAACGATTATATTCTCAATTTTAATTGGATTTTAAGTATACCGAACACGCCCTAGGGTGTGTTTGAGCCACATTATTTTGAAATAATGTATTTTAGAATAGTAGATTGATTAAAAACGTGTAGTTGAAAAAGAAGGAAGAGTAATTGATATGATAAAAAATATTATTTTATTGAAAAATATGTGGTTAAAAATGAGTAGAAGAATGATAATTAAAAAAAATATGACTCAAACAGGGACTAAAATCATATACCTTGAATCAACCATCTAATGAAGGGACAAATTTTTATTGGTTACCAAACCTAAACATATTCAGATAGAAAATTGAAATGGGACATGTTTTCAACACTAAAAACTAGACATTCGACAGTATCCGTTATTGTGGAAGTATAAGATTGAAGATTGATTCACTCATTTAGGGCGTGTTCGGTAGAGATTAAAATCAAAAAATTAGTCATTATTATTGACTTTTATTAAACGAGTGGGATCCAACAATAACTATATTTTCAATTTTAATTGAATTTTAAGCACGACTAAACCCACCTTATAAAGGTTTTGGACCAGGATGCTAAATCATGACACAATAGAGGGACCAGTAATATAATTTTCCCACTAAATGAATCAACCCAATGGCATTTGCATGGTCATCACATAATTGACTGTGCCACCATTAAGAGGAGCGGTGACATGAATATTCTTCAGTGCGGGCACCATTTAATCAACATCGAACTTTGATTACAGGAGATTGAAAGTCTTAAAACAGGAGCAAGGCAATTCATGCCATGAGAAACTATAGTGCATTGGTGATCCTCAAATTGAGATTCAAATAACCTTGGAGAGGCAATTCGTGCCATGAAAAACTATAGTGAATTGGTGATCCTCAAATTGAGATTCAAATAACCTTGGAGAGTACATGTTGGACACTGAATCTTATATATATTTGTATTAAGGATATGAAGAAGTCTTTCCACAAGTTTATCCTTGCTAGCTGGTAATAAAGGCCAAGTTGATTCTTTTCATGAGGTTTGCTAACTGCTATAATTGTCAAAAGGCAAATGTCAAACTTATGTTCGTATCTATCTTTCTACTCCATTGTTGTGTGGAGAGTCAGATGGCATTGGAATGCAAGAGGTGATCCTCTTAATAGAAATGAATACAAAGATCATCAGTTTGTGTTAAGGGATATAATCTCATATCAAATAAATATGAAAACATAGACCAACTTATAAAGGATTGTGCTACTCTTCTTAATAGGGTTGACCTTTTAAGATGGAATCCCAAATCTTAACATGGTATCAGAGCAGGTCCAGTTTTGCAATGTTGGGTGCACTCAATATCGATTTGTTCACAATTATTTGGCATGGTTCACGCTGAGCGTGAGGGGACGTATGTTTAGAGTCTCACATTGACTGATGATATTTACACGATCCACTTAATAAGGTGAGGGCAATCCTCTCATAACAAGCCGATTTTGTTAGGTTGAGTTAGACCCAATATCCTTCCTAACATAGTATTAGAGCTCGTTAACCTCCAAAGAGCGATTCGATCCGATTAAGACTCAAAAGAATTGAGCACACGGATTTCAAGATTGGTCTGCTCAAACGAGCAACCATCCTGTGGGGGGCATGTTAGAATCCCACATCGAATAAAGATGAAAACATAGAACAACTTATAAAGGATTGTGTTACTCCTCTTAATAAAATTGACATTTTAAGATGGAACCCTCAATCTTAACATGTCGAGGATACGTTACCTTAATCCTAGGAGATTTATTTGTAAAGATTTACTCTTTCCATCTTTACTGTACTTAACATTTATAGCCTTTATTTGTAATTATATATAGAAGAAATACTCACCACAATTAAGTGTGGTGAATTATGTCCAAACATTCTTATGGTATCAGAGCCATCTCGAATTAGCCTCCATCGATCCCTCTGCTTCAATGGCATCCAAAAACACCTCACCCACCCTTCTCCCTTTCAATACCATGATTCACATGGTAACGATCAAATTATCATCCTCCAATTATCTCCTATGGAAGAGCCAACTTCTCCCTTCACGTGAAAGCCAAGAGCTACTCGGCCTGTTGATGGCACTCTTCAACCACCTCCATCAACCTTGAAGGCTCTAAGATGCCAAACATCAAACACCTGGCGTGGAAGAACACTGATCAGCTCCTATTGAGTATCATGCTCTCCTCTATCACTGAAGAAGCCATAGCCGAGGTTGTAGGCCTCTCCACCTCACGTGAGGTCTGGCTAGCACTCGAAAACACCTTCAGTCATCGATCAAAAGCCAGAGAAATTCATCTCAAGGACGACCTTCAACTGATGAAATGTGGCACTCGATCGGTAACAGAATATGCTCGAGCATTCAAAGCCCTTTGCGATCAACTCCATGCTATTGGAAGACCCGTTGATGGCACCAACATAGCTCACTGGTTCCTTCGAGGATTAGGTTCAGATTTTACAAATTTCTCCATCGCTCAAATGACTCAAACGCCTCTGCCCTCCTTCACTTATTTGGTCTCCAAGGCTGAAAGCTTCGAGATTTTAAATCCTATGGTCCCCCCAACTTTCGCTTTTGCAGCCACAAATCGAGGCCACAATCGCCCAAATCCGAGGCAGTCAAACATCAACCAACATGGGCATAATTTCTCTTCAAACTGCGACAATAGACGTTCCAATTTTGGGCAAGGATGCCGTCCACCTCGCTACCAGATCTGCCTGCAAGAAGGCCACTATGCCAACAAGTGTGAACAAAGGTACACATGGGGAGGAAATGGTGTGGGCAACACAACCCATCTAGCTGAGGCTTTTAACGCCTCTTGCTCTCTTAATGGGCCCGAGCCCAATGATTGGTAAATGGACACATGGGCATAGGCCCACGTGACTCCCAACCTTTCCCACTTGGATCAAGCAAGTAACTATACGGGTAAGGATCAAGTAATTGTAGGGAATGGTGCTTCCCTACCCATCACTCACACCGGTACCATCTCTCCTGCCCCAACACTTGATTTATTGGATGTCTTAGTCGTTCCTTGTTTAACCAAAAATCTCATGTCACTTAGTAAATTAACTTCTGATTTTCCCCTTTCTGTTACATTTACTAATAATCTTTTTTCTATCCAGAATCGTCAAACGGGAGAGGTGGTGGCAACCAGATTAACAAAATTTGTAGCACAGATCAAGAAAACTTCAAGTTCTATCCTTCAATATGATTATTCAAGGTAATGGAAGCATAGATCCTCAATATCACTTAACTAGAAAAAAAATCTGATGCTGCTTACAGCAATGACTACTTCCCCCTTTTCGGATAAATGTCATATGGATCAACACTGCTTTATATAGAACTCGGGAAACACAAGCAAAAATAAAAGACTCAAATAGCTTATTTTAAATCTTAATTATTAACTGCAAAAGACTTGATTGTCGAATAACAAAACTGGAAAGAACAAGGGCAAACAGCCTGTTCTTATCTTGATTTCTTCTACCATGCTAAACAATTGATTTATCTATTAATGGAGGAGGGGACTCCCATCTTGCTGGATGACAGCTGCTGGTAGTGATGATGATGATGCCAAAGCAACTCAAGCTCCGTTTGGCGAATTAGGAGAACCTTCTGACTTACAGAAATGTGTGGGTTAGTGGTTGTGGATTGTGGCATTTTCTAGGGAATATGGCAAAACATGAAAAAAAATAAAAATAAATAAATAAATAAAAATACAAGCTATTGGATTGGGTCCAAAAGTCCTTTTAAGGGCTCCACCCTGGCCATTAACCAACGTTTAATATTTCGGCACTCTATAAAAACTTTTACAATTTACACACAGTTCTCTGCCACCTCTTTGTTCTTTTACACATTGAACGCCACTAGCCATTAGCGGAGAGAGAACAGAACTCCAAGAATAATCAAACAGCTGAAAGCTACAGAGAGAGAAGCAAATCAGGTATTTATTTACAGTTTTCTGTGCAAAAAATACTCATTTGTTTGTGTCTTTCATGTGACGCTTGAAATTCTCTGTATTTTGCTGTTCCTTTAGATTTTTGGTATTTTGGTCATCCAATTGTTGTGGTAAAAGAAAAGACAGCATTTTTTTTTCGCGGTCCACCGTTTTTGCATTCTATACACGCACAACCGCTCTCTATATCGGTTACTTTCCTAGCGGCATTGAAAGTCGTAAAAGAGGTAATATCACGATTAATTCTGCAATTTTTTGTTAAATAGATTGTTCTTTTTACTGTTTTATACAGGAAGTTCATAATCGTAGATTTCTAATCTACAAAGGGTTTTTCTTATTATCTATAAATAGGTTTATCTGATCCTTTTTCTTGTTTCTTGGTTGTACCTTTTTCAAGTGAAGGGTTGCTTCTGAGAGTTTTGGAGGCAAGAGATTTATGTCGGCAAGGTCTGATTTGTCTGTTTTGTTTGGGGCTCAATTGAAGCTCTATTCCTGTATTTCTTCCTCTGTTTTTTGCATGCAACAATACCTCTGCTGTGCACTCCAGCAGAGTCATCATCTTTTCATTCCAGCAGTTTCGATGCGTTGGCTTAAAAGGTACCATTCCACCCTTAAATCTTCACGAGCTTTTTGCGCAATTTTGTCGGTTTTGAGTGATGATCTGAAATGGATTGTGCTACTTTGTTTATGTGTTTTGTGTTGCAGGACTTGTTCAGGGGTGGAGTGTTTTGGAGGATTTCACATAAATCGATTATCAACTTTTTTCTTACTCCTTAAAGGCCCTCTTACTTGACACCTTTACAATTTTGATATTCTGGAAGCATTTTACTTAGATTCTCATTGAGGGTGTTGGTGATTTTAAAGCAAGATAAAGATGACAGGGCTTCGGACACTAGTTCAGGTGAATCAAGAAACTGTAGGGAAAAAACTAAGAAACCGGGGAGAACCCACAAGACCCATGAAGAAAGTCCGGATCATCTGTGGTGACCCGGATGCTACCGACTCATCAGAAGATGAGGGAATCGGTACAAAGAAGGTCAAGCATATTGTCCATGAAATTTGTTTTCCAATTGGGGACTCTTTTTGCCTGCCTGAAGATCCTGAAATAGAAAATTCAGTTCAGGATAGTAGCAATGCTGCGAAAAACCCCAAGAGGAAAAGGATTTTGGGCATAAATCCGAGCTCCATTCCAGGGAAATGCAGAGGTGTGCGGCAGCGTAAGTGGGGCAAATGGGCTGCAGAAATTCGCGATCCATTTAAAGGAAGAAGAATTTGGCTGGGTACATATAACACTGCTGAAGAAGCATCGAGGGCATATGAAATGAAACGACTAGAATTTGAGGCTTTGGCTATGGATAATAGCATCGAGTTTTCAGAGAAGAGTCCAGATGGTAATAACAGAAATAATTGTACTGTGATAGTTTCCAATCCAGTTAGTAAGCATAGTCGAAATCATGCTGACATTTGTGTCTCTGACGATGCAAGTCGAGCGGTGGCTTCACAGGCTTCTCCATCTTCAGTTCTTGAAATGTATCCTTCGACTTCAGCTTCTGGTTTCAGTTTCAAGGTTAATGACGATCAGAAGGTCCGTAATGTTAATTCAGAAGCCAATGCTGCTCAGCAGAATGTGACTAATTGGGGCGTAACAGACGAAGAGATTTCATCGCCGCCATTTGTAGAAGGGATGGACTTATGTTTTGAACTTGAGTCACTACTGATGGGGGCCGATTCCGGGATACCAATTGATGATGATCTTCTCAGTGGTTTTCAAGATCTTCCAATTTGTGGGTTGGAAGATTGTGATCAACCTCCATTGCCCGATTTTGAATTTGATTTCGACTGTGCTTGGATAGATCAACCCTCTTAAATGGTTCCCCGTTCAATATGTCATTTCCATAAGTTTGGCATCCAAATTATGATATGAATTTGAAGTGTTAATTCAAGAACTTGGAAACTAAGTTAGAACGCGTGTACTAAATAAGAGTTTTTTTTTTTTTTATAGAAATTCATTCGATGGTGATGATGGAGTTTGTGTTCAAATGCGAACATTATTTACAACTCTCATTGGATTGTGACATTCTAATGATGTGTCGAGCTATAACTCATCTCGAGTTGTATTCTGATTTGGCGACTGTTCAACCATATGTTTTATTTTTGGCAAAGACTTGGAAAGTACCATCTTTGGATTGGGACATTTCAATTATTTAAGTTAAAAAAATCATTTTCATATATTGTTTTATAGATGTGCACCCTTGTCCCTTCTAACACGTAAAAGACACTGATTTTATGTCTGGTTGGGCTGAAGTTTAAAAGCAAATTTACTTTTTTGAGTAAATTTTTATTTTTAAATACATTAGATAGGTTTATTTCATTTTAGTTATAAGAAGAGAAGTTATTTGTTTTAATAGTGAAGTGAAAATTAGTGTTAAATAAGTAAAATATTATAAATATTTATTTTAAGCTTTGACAAATATTCACACAAGTGATCGTTTTGTATTTGAGATGATGTGTCCTCAAAATCTTATCAAATATGTATTAATCTTGCTAGATGTACATCAAGTTTGACATTGTTATGAGGTGACAACTTTTTATACATTTATTTTAATAACACTTCAAACAATCAACAATACATATTTTGATACACCACACAGTGTCAATCTTAATGTACACATTGAATGTATAACTAGTATAATTGAATATGTACAGGTCTAATAATAAAAATTCGAATAACATCGAGTAAATTTTAATTATTTATGATTTTCTTTTACTTCTAAAGGTTTGTCCTAAAATCCAAACAAAACAATCAAGTACGTTGTCAAATTTTAAGATTAGGGTTGTGCCCGCGCCGGATATCCATTATGGACTCCCCCTATGGGTACACCTAGAGCATTTCCCTTAAGATTAATTGGCTTTCTGGACAAATCTATTAGATTTCGATATATTTGTGAATTAAAGAAATAATAGGACCCACTCGACGGTTACATATAATCTATTTTTTTAGGAAATAGCACGACCAGATGGAAGTTTAGCGTGTTTTTGGTTCCCAAAACACACCGTAAGTCTTTAAAATTGTAAATATGAAATTATATAAACACCAAATCGGGACTGTGAAAAATAAAATAAAATAAAAATTTCTAGTCGTATTTGACACTTTCAATATTATAAAATTGCTTTCAAGTTAATTAAATGCACAATCTTTGCCGACTTTCTCTTCATTGGTCCGACTACAACATGGTGGTTGATTCTGATGACTTAGAATTTTTCTATGTTGTCCAAAAACCAAAGAATATTATTTATTTATGTATTTTTTTACAGTTTTTTGGTTGACTAATACCTAAAATAAGTATTATATGCAGGGGAGGGGGCAATATTAAGACTGTTTCTTGGATGCTACTATGGAAGAATCTCCCTTTGCAATTTGGTTGGCATAAGCAGAGGATCTTGGGGCTCAAAACTGTACGGAAAGTATTTTTGCAACTGCAACTTTTAATGCAAAGAAATGTTAGCGAAGATGCTTGCATTATGGATTACACCTCTTTAAGTTTATGGACGAGAATTTAACTTCTTTTTCTTTTTCTTTTTTTTATACTGTTCAATCTGTTTCATCAAACATCTTAATTGAATGTTGCGTCAGTTGATGGAATTTCCGCAAGTATTTGAAACAGAACATTCCTATTCAATTAGCAAAGAATCATTTTTATCATGTAAGAACAAAGCATATACATGTTCCTTATCATTTCATCGGATTGACTTTGAAGGATGGGATCTTAACACTTGAGAAGATTAAGGGGAGTTACAATTCGGCGACCTGTTGATGAAGACTCTTTCGATCGAGAAACTGAAGTGTTCAGTTGGACTTATGTTTTAAGGAATGAGGAGTTGTTATAGCTGTAGAAGAGTCGTTGATGGTGAATTACTCTTTTCAAGTGGGAGATTGTTAAGTTGTGAAATCTAATTATTACTACTTTGCTAAACTGGTCTCTAATTAGTTTTTAAGGGTTTATTTTTCATTTTCCTAATTAATTGCTCTCGATGGAATATAATTAGGGTTTATAATTCTTAACAAAGGGGTTGGTGGTGGCCCTACAAATCTGATTTTGGCAATAGCGGAGTTGGTGTGCTAGGGATCTAGAGATACGATTTTGGGATTAGTACATGATAGGTGGGGTGGTATGAGATGGGATGGGGTCTAGTTAGTATACTTGATTTTGGAAAATTCTGGTTTGCCCGAGGGGGGGTTACCGAATGTTTCCCCCCCTCTCACATGGGGGCGGGCCCCCCATGTACTAATTAATTCCCGAGTTGTGGCCCACCTCTTGAATGTGAGGGTCGGTGAAAAATTCGGTGGGAGTTTTTCGGGCACAGTAGCTGCGTCCCTTGATTTTTGATATAAAAAAAATTATTAACACCTGATTTTTGTAAAACTTAAAAGATAGGGATTGACGTAAGAGGAAATTAAACAGTAACCGGTGTTTGGAGATTACTTTTCAGAAATCAGCTACAAAATTTTAATTAATCATAAATCAGGTATAATTATATATTTTAATATTATTATTAAAA
>CAIGRQ010236304.1:0-17075 GCA_903798375.1 Fraxinus sp. D2006-0159 | reverse complement strand
AAAAAAGTGACAAAGATTAAAAAAAGTGACAAACATTGACAAAGATTAAAAAAGAGGCAAACACATAATAGGATATATGTTTTAAGGCATCCCAATCCCAGTTCAATCAACAAACCCAATACAAAACAACATGTATAATCTTTACTCTACCCCCCTAGCACAAACCCAATTCTTCAGATATACTATGTCTCCATTCGAATCACCTAGCTTGAGCTGTGCATTCTTCAAACCCTTTTCATACTTCCCTTCCAATCTAGCTTGTTTGGCAGCTTTAATACTAGGAAGATTCAAGGGTCTCTTTTAAAGGTTAATTCTCCATAGGCCTTTCGAAGAAGGAAGAATGGAGCATGTAAACGCCAACAAACAGAACACAGCATACAAATAGTTGTGCTTCATCTTTGAAAATCGTCTATTCAAATAATCAATAAAACATGATAAAATGAAAATTAATTTCAAATTTTTGATAATATATACAAGGCATGGTCCTGGCAAAAGAAACTAGAAGGTGATACTGTCAAAATCTAACATCATATTTTTGAACAAGCAACTAAGAAACAAAGAAATCTTTAGCTCTGTGCCATTAGAACTTTTTTTTTTTTGTCTTGGATGCAGTCTTCTCCAACGAGACACGGGAATGAGAAATTCGTACAAAATTAATGTGCAAAAGCAACGTGGCACAATCATTTAATGATCCCGATGGCTATTCCTAGTGCATTCTTTAACAAAAATGAAGTCTAGCTAATGCAAATTCTCAAGAGGAACCTTGGACTGAATAACTTGTCATAGATCGAATCAAATATTTTTCATTTAAGACTCTCAACAAACAGTAAGGTCAAACTAATACAAAACAAGTGCTTCTTATTCAATCAATCTCAATAAAAAAAGTGACAAACGCTCAAAAAATGGCAAATCATCCATTTGTGCAGCACCAGTACTCACGTTTTTAACGTAATCAACCACCTACAACTGTACCAAATTCCAAACTGGCCAATCAGCCACCTCAAGTCCCACCACCACAACCTCCGCCAAATCTAGTAGCAAGTCCATCCCATCCACCAGCATTGGCATCTCAACCACCAGCATTTCCTACGACTGTAACAAAAAGGATAAAAACAACATAGAATACACATCAACATATATAAAACAGAAAATTGAAAACTAGCCCTAAAAACAAACCTTTGCGATTCTCTCTGAAATCCATAATCAAGTTCAAAGACAATGAAAAAATATATTCGCATTGCACTTCATTTCCATCTTAATCTATCTGCAAAAAATAACCAAAACACTTATATTGTGCCTAAAGTGTTGGACTAAATTTCATTACAATAGAATCTCTCCACAAATTGGTCTCAATTGGAGAGAAAAAAAAAAATCTTTATGACCAATAATGCAGATCTTCAAAAATCAGACAACCCAAAATGAAAATTTGTACAAGAACAAGATAAATACAAAACATAATTCTACCAAAACGTTCATTTTTCTCATATAACTAGCTCAAACCTTAGTCCAATGAGTTTAATCTACTCATTAAAACAGAATTCTAAGAAAACTCAAAAAAAGTACGACTAACCAAATAGATGAAAGGCGCTGACGGTCGATGGTGAAAGGCGACGAGACGTCGAGATACGAGAGACCTTCTTCTTCTGCTGATGGACGGCGAGTGACTCAGATACGAGAGTGAGATTTTTGAGAGAATTCAAGTCCCAAATTCTGTGGTTTTAGCTTTCAGGTTTGGATTTGGCGATTTGGAATCTCCTTCAAAGTTGAGAGATGGTATTGGATTCAATGGATTTGGATATTGGATTTGGAAGGTTTTTCAGAGTTTTCTGATTTTGAATTTGGGTTTTTTTGTATTGTGAGATTTGGCAAGTAATTAATACGGTAATATAATTTTATATTTAGTTTAAAGGGTATTAATCAAATATAATATTTTTTTTAGGGCAGTAGGCCTAATTTTTCCTAATTAAAATTAATTCGAAAATACCAAAAAAATATACTAATCATCAATCAAAATGAAAGAGTGTATAAAAAGGAGTAAAAAAAAAAAAAATCAAACATTCCTTAATTCGGGTTCATAAAAACTGTTCCATTAGGCCCATAGACAGCCCAATTTCATCAGTTGTCTGGGCCAATTTCGATCATATAATTAAAATTAATTCGAAAATACAAAAAAAAAAAAATATACTAATCACCAATCAGTAATCATCAATCAAAATGAAAAGAGTGTATAAAAAGGAGTCAAAAAAAAAATCCGCCGTCTCGCAGCCACTTCTCTCCGTTCTCTTCTTCTACCTACTTCAACCCCTAAACCCAAAAAACCC
Organism: Fraxinus sp. D2006-0159; assembly: GCA_903798375.1. NCBI lineage: Eukaryota > Viridiplantae > Streptophyta > Magnoliopsida > Lamiales > Oleaceae > Fraxinus > Fraxinus sp. D2006-0159. Next base: position 14,754 of record CAIGRQ010236304.1, on the reverse strand, counting down.
CCATTTTCCCGCACGTCTTACACGGTTTATTTTGCCATTTCTTGAAATCCAATCAAATTTTAAGCTCTGATTCTTGTTTTTCCCCGTAGGTAATGTTATTAATAGTTACTGTATAAGTCATTTGTTGTTATTTTTACTAACTTTTACTTTCATAACGTCCCATACATTTGCACACCCATGTGATGTATTGTTTTTTTTGTGATTTTATGATTTTGGGACGACTGTCTTAGATTTTTTTTGCGGTAAGGTTTTGGTGCTGATTTTTGTTCACGTATTTTGTTTATCTGGATGAGACTCTAAGATATGCTTCATAGGCTAATTGGGTTTTGAGAATATGGTTACGACTTACCGATTTGCTTTTTAGGGTTGTTTTTAAAAAAAATTATTTTCGTTATATGGGATTAATTATATGGTCTGAGCGTAAGATTGAACGGGATTGGTTCGTTTTGTGTTTGGACGATATGTAGCCTGTTCTTTATTCGGAGAGGGATAGCTGTTGACTTTATGTAATTCTTTTGATGGTTAAAGTAGAAAGAAAAATAGCCTTGGACAAGATGAAAAAGCTTATTTTTTTCTCAATCTTATTAAATGATGGTTACTTAACTGGGATATTGAAACAGTGATATTTTTAGTAGGTTTGATATGCCTTTTCTTGGAATCGAACACTTGCTAACACACTCATATGTAGACTCTTGCTTTTCCAATCATTGGCTCTTAGCTGGAATTTTAAAGGAGAAGATATTAGTAGGTTTAATATGTCATTTTGTGAACCATATGCACTGCTCGAGTTTATTTAGATTCCCAGCTTGCCAATTATTTGACTCTTAGCTGGAATTTAAATGGACTGACAGTTACTCTTTGCAACTCTGATAGGGGATAAGATGGCGGGTAAATCGAACAGGGGGAAGAATCGCAAAGGGTCACATCAAAGTGCTGCAAATTCTTTAGAGCAGACACCGTCATCCGATGTTCCATTGAATAATAGCTCGAATGGTTCCGATGCAAATGGAACTGCCACTGCTACTGATTCAACTAACACGGACTCAGAGGTGAAGGACAAGCAAAATGCATCCAATCAGACCCAGCGTAAACAAGGTGAGTTATATGCTATTTTTCAATCTTTTGTCTTCAAGCAACAAAATTCACTCATTTGTAACATCATTATGCCGGGTTTTCCTTTAATTATAAAATGTATCTTATTATTGTTTTCACTTTTTAGAATAAATATATAAAACCTGGGTACAACTATTCAATATCAAGCCGATGAATCTTGAAAATTTGATGTTCTTTTTGTGCACTATTCTGATTTAACTGTTGCATTAATTCATTTGGTGGGATGGAACTAAAGCCTTGGAATTGGAATTCTTATTAAAAACTGCCGCCAGATTTTAATTTATGTTTCAAATCTTTCGCCAGTCCCATTCGTTCCAAATATGTCTGTGTCAAACATTGACCGTCTTTTATTTTTTGTGATCGCTGTTATTTGTCAAATTTCACTGGCATTTATATGCGGAGTGTGTACAATAATTGAAGCCTCTCTTTCTTTTCATTTATTGTTTGGGTGAAAGGGGGATGCGGGTTTCTGCCCCTAAATATAAATTCAACACGCGCTCACATAAGGAGACACATTTCATATACATGTAAATATAACTGGAACTCTGTCTTATGGTGCAGCTGACATCCAACTTTATCCTGTTTCTGTAAAGACACAAGGAGGCGATAAGCTTGAGCTTCAAGTAAGTGGATTTACTCTTAATTTGAAACAAGAATATCTCCTGATTTCTTCTCACTACCAAATCTAACTCTTTCCTTTCTAGTAGCTGCGGAATTTAATACTTCCCTCACTCTTGTTTCGCACATTTACCGCTGGAGTTATTTAATCAATCACCAGTCAACCTCAATCCTTGTTTGGTACACGTTAAAATTTTCATTCTCATTCTTTTACTCATTTCAAATCACACATTCTTCAATAAAATAATATTTTTCATCACATCAATAACTTTTCCTTTTTCTTCAACCACACATTCTCCATCAATCTACCATTCTAGAATACATTCTTTCAAAATAATGTGGCTCAAACACACCCTCAATATGTTTATCATGGAGCTTGTTTGAAACTTCATTCTAAGGTTTAAGAATTCGATTGGTCTTTACAGTTGAGCCCTGGAGATTCTGTGATGGATGTGAGACAATTTCTTCTTGATGCCCCTGAGACGTGTTATTTTACTTCCTATGATTTGTTACTGCACACAAAGGATGGTTCTGTTCATCATCTAGAAGATTATAATGAAGTTTCTGAAGTTGCTGATATCACTTCCGGAAACTGCTTTCTGGAGATGGTTGCTGGTATGCCTAATTCTTTCAACTTGGTTTCTTCTCTCACCAATACTTGTATAGGACTATCAGTTTGTTAATTACATCTACTGATCATTCGTGAAATACCTTTTGGATGCATGCTATAAAAGAGACATTTCTTGGAAGACAAAAGCATTTGGTTCAATTTTCAAAGTCACCTTTTTAAACATGCACAAATGCTGCAGAAGATATATGTTTTCTGTTAAGAAGACTAGCAGTTGAAATTATATGCTTTTGCAAAGAATGGCATATGGGTTCTTACGTAAAGCTACTGCTTGCAGCGTTATATGATGATAGATCCGTCAGGGCTCATGTTCATCGCACAAGAGAGTTGCTTTCTCTTTCAACATTGCATTCTTCTCTGTCCACGATGCTTGCACTACAACATGAGACAGGGCAAAATACATCTGCAAATCTAGGAGGTTTGCGATTAGCCTTTCATGTTTGTCTCATGTGGATGATGATTTCTATCCTTTTAATATGTGCACTTCTTATCTTATCTACTTGAGCTGGATGCTATTATGGACTGAACTCATAACAACCACCTTTCTGTACATGTAGATGCTGCAAAAGCTGAAGTGCGAGAACTTGACAATTTGGGTTTTATGGAGAACGTCTCTGCTTCACTTACTAATTTGTTGTCATTGCCTTCCAAAGAGATCAAATATGTGGAGAGCATTGTTTTCTCTTCGTTTAATCCTCCTCCTGGCTACAGAAGGTTTTCTTCATTCCCAGACAACTTCACGTTATTTAGCACCATCTAACTTCATGAACACTATTGTTTCCCTGACACTTCGCTTTCGGTTGAGAATCACGCTTATGTATTGAATACCATTTTGTTGCATCAGGCTTTCTGGAGACTTGATCTATTTGGATGTGTTGACCCTCGAAGGAAATAAATATTGTGTAACCGGAACAACCAAGGGTTTTTATGTAAACTCAAGCTCGGGGAACATTCTAGATCCAAGGCCAAATAAAACTTCTTCTGAAGCAACAACTCTTATTGGACTTCTGCAGAAGATTAGCCCTAAATTCAAGAAAGGTAACAATGACGTGGTTGGAGCTAATGAACTTACATGTTTTTGAAATCCAAATATATAATTTGCCTATGAAGTAATGTATCACTTACCCAATCTTTTCATGTTGAAGCTTTTCGGGAAATTTTGGAGCGGAAGGCCTCTGCACATCCTTTTGAAAATGTTCAGTCTCTGTTGCCACCTAATTCATGGCTTGGATTGTATCCTGTTCCTGGTTAGTTAAGTTTTTTTTACAGTCAATTGGATGCTTGTGGGTCATAGAGAGGAGAAAAACTGAAATGTTGAAATTTGTCCATGCCCTTTTTTTTAGATGGTTTGCTTCTTTACTTCCTGGTTTTATTGAAAGATGAGCTAATGCATAGGCCTATTTTTCCCCTTTTTTGTGGTCAAAAGAAGGCCTTAACAACAGTCCACTATTCCAGGTTTAACAATTTTCAAAGATTGCAAAGTTCCCTCTCGCATCATTGTCTATTTCCTTTTGCACAAAGAAATATGAATTCCAAATGATATCCATGCTTTAGTTACCCACCCAACATTTTTTGGCATTCACACAGTACTCTTTTCCCATTGTCCTGTCTTTGTACAAAAAACGTATGTTTGTGAAAATGCTTTGATTAGTATTTTGCCCCTCACCAAGTATTCCTTGCGAATTGCCATCTCTTTGCTTAGTTGCTTCCTTTCGAACATCAATATATCACTATCCTTGGTACATGTACTTGTGTATAGCTTCTGTTACTTGATTACTAAAAGATAAATATGTATATCAGTGCAAATTCAAATAGTGGGAAAAGCAATGGCTGCATTAAACACTATGCTAACTGTGAAGAGATAAAATTCTAGATATATAAACAGTTTTGCGCCGTAGATCTGTCTCATACAATTCACATTCCTCACTAGAGTTAACAATCCTCTCATGGACGATTCCGGTTTCAGATCACAAACGTGATGCATCGAGGGCTGAAAATTCTCTGACTCTTTCTTTTGGAAGTGAGCTGATTGGCATGCAGAGAGATTGGAATGAAGAGTTGCAGTCTTGTCGTGAGTTCCCACACACAACACCTCAGGAAAGGTGCACTTCTTTATCATTTGCTCCTGCTACTGGATCGATGCTTGAGAAATCAACTCCATCTCATTTAGTTTCACAATAGACATTGTTAAGGCTGATAGTGTGAAGATATTAACTTAGCTGTGATACTTGTACTTTGAATTGTAGGATCTTAAGAGATAGAGCTCTCTACAAAGTGACCTCTGACTTCGTTGATGCTGCAACTAGTGGTGCCATTGGAGTGATTAGCAGATGTATTCCACCAATCAATCCAACTGATCCAGAGTGCTTTCACATGTGAGTGGTAACTGAAATATTAAACATTTGACATGCTTTGATATTGAATATTCTCTTGCCATTTGATGCTTGAAATCTGTTTTCTTGCGTGTGCTAGTTTCGCCACCCTACATACATCTGCTGGAGATCATCTCCATCCTAGCACCAGTATATTTGGATTTGTACTTTTGCATTTTACTTTATCTACATGTCATTTTAATTTTCACATCAGATGCTACTTTTTTTCTTGTTAGAAAGTACATTCTATGTTTTTGTTTGGTACTCCCTTTATTTGGAAATATAACCTCAATTACCTTTCTTTAGGGTAAAGCAATGCTTGCCATTTGCCAAAACAGATTCAAAGTGAAGGAATTTTAAAATAAAAACTATGGAATTGCTCCAAGGAAATGCTGGTCCCTCCCATTTTTTTTCTCATAACCACCCACATCCACAACTGAAATGGGGAATATGAAGCAAAAAAGAGATAACAACACGAATAATAGATTTCAATATTACAGCCATGACTACTAAATTTTAGTCACTTCATCTCATCAGTTTGTATCTTTTATCAATCTTAGAAATGACTTTTCTAGAATCTACTATTTGAATCTTTTAAATGGTCTTCAGTGGTAGCAGGTGCGTGTGTCTACAGAATTTATTTTTGATCTTTTTGCTCTTCCCATTACGTGTTGCCGCGCTATATTAATATCTGTTTTGTTGTTTGTTCTAGGTATGTTCACAACAATATATTCTTTAGTTTTGCTGTTGATGCGGACCTTGAGCAGTTGCCCAGAAAGCAATCATTGGCAGATAACTCAAAGATTGAGAACACTGCTATGTCACAGAGTTTGTGTGAAAAGTCAAACAGCAATGTGCCACAAGGTACATCTAGCATTTCTGATGGGGATGAATCTGGTGTCCCCAAGGCAGAAAATAGTAATGGCGAAGAGGCGCTGTCTCCTGACATGCCTGCCGAGGCTCAGTTAGCTGAAAGTGAGCAAGCCACATATGCAAGTGCAAATAATGATTTGAAAGGCACCAAGGCATACCAGGAAGCTGATGTTCCTGGATTGTACAATCTTGCTATGGCGATTATTGATTACAGAGGTCATAGAGTAGTAGCACAGGTGCAGATCTTAATATCCCCATCTTTGACAGGTTTCTCTGAGTTTGTGAGTAATATTGATTGGTATAGAACAGTTTGGTAGGATTTTGAGGAAGAATCTCGATTTCGTCCTATTGTCATCAGCTTCTTGCATGATTATTTGTTTTTTTATCACATTAGCTATTACTTTCTGCTTGCAATTTTGTTCCTGTTTTCTTTCTTCACCCTTAAACTGTGTATTTTTAGTCATGATCCTTCCGGTCCTGTTGGTTTATGATGATCATTTGTTTGGTTTGAATTCATTTTTCTACAAAATCTTGGTTAAGAGATGCTAAATCCTGTCTTTTGAATATTATGATGACGGATGCTGACTTTAGTCTTTTACTTATTTGTTTCCTCTTTTCTGCTTGGCCAGAGCGTCTTGCCCGGCATCCTTCAAGGGGATAAATCAGACTCCCTTTTGTATGGTTCGGTTGACAACGGCAAGAAAATTTGCTGGAATGAAGATTTTCATTCCAAGGTAGGAAATGAACAGACTTTACAAGTCAATTTTATCTTAATTGATTCTTGTGGCATTTTTTCTAATAATCTGTTGCGTAGTTCTCTAGCTTCCTCCATATATCTATGTCTTAACTTGTAAAGTATCTATCTACAGAAGTTTGACATTGAATACTTGCAGGCTTGCCACACTTTTGAATCCTGTAACATCTTTGTGTAGCTCTGCTCCTTTAATTCTTGCCTGTTATAGTTTTTTTCTGCAGTATCTGCTTATGCGCTAGTGGTCCCTTTTTTTCTTAACTCAGCTAACATAGCTTGATGGAAAAATGATGATTATGTTAAAAAATAGGCGTGCTGATACCATAGTGGACTTTCTTTCCTTTTATCTTTGTTGCAAGGCTTTAGCGTGCCGCTTTTATGCACATGCCTGAGCATTCTGTGTACTTGAGTTTATTGGCCATTGAAGTCATAATGTTTCTCATAAGCATGAAGCTGAAATCCCAAAATCATAGTCAGAAGTAATGCATATTGACTCCCAATTTTGTCCACATCAATATTTTTCATTCTGTAACGCTCTCCCTTCTGGCCTTAGACATTTGGAGATAAAATTTGGAACAGAAAATTGTCTTCTCTTTTCCCGATGTTGTAGTGCCCTTTCATGCCGCTGTCGCAACTTTTACTGAATTATTACAAATGTCCATTAGCTCTGCCATTTATGCCAAATCTTTGATTATTTTTAGGTTGTGAAAGCTGCCAAACGTCTCCATCTGAAAGAGCACACTGTCCTAGATGGATCTGGAAATGTTTTCAAACTAGCTGCACCAGTGGAATGCAAGGGCATTGTTGGTAGTGATGACAGGTGATTGCCGTCATTAGAATGGTGGTTCTTTTGAGTTGTTAGGGAATTGTTAATTGACCACCATCGAAGAATTGGAATGGAAGTAATCCAATTCTGATGTTAGTTCTCTTGAGTTGTTAGGGTATCTACAACATTTAGAATTTGATTTGTGATGTCATGCACAGTAAAAGTTTGCAGTAAGTGGACCTTTAGAACTTCCATTCCTTCCTCATCTCTTATAGATTCTTTCTTCAGACGTAGCATGCATTCTAAAGTCACTAAACGTATGAGTGTATATTAAGTATCAACAACTGCCGAAGGGACTTCATATTTTAGACCTGCTTCATTCTCTTAACGCTGTATCTCCTTTTCTTCTTGTTGCAATCTTTTCTTTTCAGGCACTATCTCTTGGACTTGATGAGAGTCACTCCTCGCGATGCTAACTATACTGGGCCTGGTTCTAGATTTTGTATATTGAGACCTGAATTGATAACCGCTTTTTGCCATGTAAGATATGCTTTTCACTTAATATGGCTTCTAAACTAGCCTGCGTATTCTCCGTTCTTAACATTTAGATGGACTTAATGAAAAAGGCTGAAGCGGCTGAGAAGTCGAAGTCCACGTGTGAATCAGAAAGGAATGTTCCCCTTGCGTCCGATTCTTCAAATGTGAATAATGTCGACCTTGTAAAAGCTGTGGAAAATGCTACATCAGTATCTTCTGATTCACAGGTATAATTTGGTCATGTGATAATAATTCCTGTGATGTTTCAACTTGAAACTATGTTATGCTTACAGTGACTCAGAAGTAGTTTTGAGATATGGGCACGTCAAAGTGTCTAATTCCTTCTCAACAAAAAATGTGATTTTGATTTGGGTGGCTATTATAACCAAAGTTTTCATTGGTACACATTTTAATTTCACTTGAAGTCCTCAACCTTTGCCCATTGTAGAATTTATGTTGCTAATTTTTTCCTTGAATTCTTATCTCAAACTACCATTAATTAGCACATCTTGTCTTTAACGAAGATTGCTATCAAAATATTCTGTTTACGTCCTTTGAAATTAACAGAAAATATTTTGTTCCACTTTTGTATTTGTTGTTTTTTAAAAATGTGATGTACATATAAGTCGTTTTTCCTCCCCCCGATGGACTTTTTGGGCTCAATAATGAGATGGTCTAGTTAATGGAAGGTCGATGATAAGAATGCAACAACAAAACTTGAGAGAGAAGTGTTATAATGAGTAAAGAGTGAGGACCTTAAGTGCAATTAAGTTGTGGTGCAACAAATAAAAATTGTGGTGTGTATATAAAACTTTTTTATTTTGGGTTTGGGAGGGTAGGTTGAGACAGCTGGTAAATTTCCTAGTGGCAAATTTTTTCCAATTATCAAGTCCCGATGCCATTGCTGCCTATTATATTATTCTGACTATGAAGGCTTAGACCTAACCCTCCAATTAGTCAGGTCTTGAGTTTGATTCTCAATGGTCACCCGTTCGAGTCCTCTTAGTGCCACTGAGGCCGGTCGTAAACTTCAGGCCGTGGAATTAGTCGAGGTGCGCGCAAGCTTGGCCCGGACATCCATGGTTATCAAAAAAAAAAAAGGCTTAGACCTTATTACATGTCACTCTGCTCCTCTCCTAAACGAAAGGACAATATGTAATAAATGTCATGATTTTATTTGATTTGACTGACTGGCAAAAAACACTGATAGATTGTTGCCTCTCATTTCCACATTTCATCATTCTCACAACATCAATTAAATCATATTCAAATTTTGGGGGATGTGTTTGTGTCTCCTGTTTTTTTATTACATGATCTCTTGTTTTACATTTTTATTTGACGAGAAATTTTCTTTTGAACTATGTGTTTATGCACTACTGATCTGTATGATTAACAAATAAAGCAAGATTGCAAGCCACATATTAATGGACGATAATCTACTTCGACAACCTTCTTATTTTTTCGTGCTACTATGACGTTAATAATTCAGATGCTGATAAATATGTTGGAATAAACCTGATTCTGAAGTTCTTATTGTTGAAGCTTTCGGCAATTAGTTTGTTGTAAATTTAATTTTATTCCCTTTCTAATTGAGTTCCCTAAGTCTCGGTAGGTTCATAATAATTGATTACAGATGAGTTGAAAGTTTTAGGTTCAAACTTGACTCTGATGAGTGTACATCACAGCTGCTATTTGTCAGGAAAAGTGGAATGATGTAAATTGATTTTCATGAATACTGGACTAAGTATATTGTACACGAGGAGCTTGCCACACTTATTGGCTGCTTTCATCTGATATGTCCCCAGACAAAATGGATGATGAGATCTTACATTAATCTTTACGCATCTATTTATTGTGCTTGAATGACGACATAGTTTATGAATTTTCTTAGCTCTAGTCTCTTCATAGGGTACAACTGCTAAATTAGACAGGACTTGTGGTATGTTCACATTACAGGAGTCCTATGATGTCCACATAAACTTATTGGACATCTTTTTTCAGGGAGAATGCAAGCTCTAACGCTCAGAAGTCTGATGAGCTTGCCTATCCATGTTCGAATATATGATTCTTGATGGCATAGGCTGCCCTTTTGTTGAGCATCTCACTACCTCCATAAAATGGAATAGATTTAATAACCCCTTGTTTGGTCCCCATTATTTCTTACATACATTTTTCTCTCTTATTGTCAACCACATTCTTCAATAAAATAATATTATATGCAAATAAAAAACATTTCCTTATTTTTTAACCACACATTCTCCATCGAAATACCATTCCAAAATGCATTTTGTTGAGACACTGGGCCCAAACAGGCTCTAACTCCCCCCCAGTAAATAGAATTTCATCAGGCAGTGCTAATTTGGCTCATGTAATCGGATAACCAGACCCTTTTTCATATCATTACACAACATTTATTATTATATGGTACAGCAGCAGTTGTGTTGGATTGCATAACAGTGTTTGTGGACGTGTATGCTAGTGTTTTCATTCGTGCCCTCCTACTTGTAGTTCAATTACGATTATGAATGGGTTTTTGCAGGATACTGCGGAAGGTGAAAAGCAGACATCGCAAGAATGTGATTCTCAATCTAGTATTAAAGATTCAACTGAAGAGATGATGTTCAATCCTAATGTCTTTACTGAATTTAAGCTTGCTGGGAGTCAAGAGGTAGCTTATTCGTCCTTCCTGTGCTGCCTCTTCCGTTGACCCAGTATTTGGCTAGAATTCCATGATGATAACTTTCTTCCCTGCATTGTTCTTCAGGAGATAGCAGCAGATGAGGAAAATGTGAGGAGAGCAAGTTTGCATGTGAAAGATGTCGTGCTACCAAAATTGATACAAGATCTTTGCAAGCTCGAAGTTTCACCTATGGATGGACAAACTTTAACTGAGGCACTCCATGCCCATGGGGTTAATGTCCGATATATTGGAAAAGTAAGAATGAGCTCCTGATTGGTTCTGGTCTGTCATCCTCTGATGTCATTTTCTGTAGGAATTCTAGATTTGTCTCATGAGTTTCCAAGCCTGATTTTACGTTTCTCTGTTTGCTCCATCTACAGGCTGATTTTTTTTTTCTTTCTATAGGTCGCTGAAGGGACCAAACATTTACCTCACTTGTGGGATCTTTGTTCCAATGAGATAGTTGTCAGATCTTCAAAGCATATTCTTAAGGTGATCGATAGTGTATTAAACACTTTCAGTATTTATTAATACCCTTTTTGATTATCCAATAACTGGTTGACAGTGATGAACTTTGAATCATGGTTGTGCTAACTACATGGCTTCTTTGTCTTGAATTTTGTGACTGATTCTACCTTGCCTGATTTTATCTTTCCTAATGCAGTGGCTTTGTATGAAGTTACTTTCAGACATGAGATGTGGGAGTTTATTTTGTTTGTTGTATTTTATTTGTTATCAGAAGTGAACTTCCTAATATACTAACAGTTTTTGGTCGGCCTTGCATAAGGCATATTGATGCCAGCCGTTGAACAGTATTTTAAAAATCTTGTACTGTTTTTGTTCTTAGTGCTGGTTGACTATGAGCTTGCCAGTCAATCATTGGGATTATCAGTTTCAATCGCAATGCCATTGCTGTATGGGTATTGACTTGGTGCTGTCTTGAATGGAGAATTTACTAGTTGCTGTTTTAGGCGATTGACTTATTTCGTTGTTCTACCCTTTTTATTGTTTAATGAAGTTGCGATTATTATGTTCTTTTGGTGTTTGTTCTTCATATAATACTATGATCCCATTGAGAGAATACATAGGAAAGGAGATTGAGATTGGAGAAAATTCTCGATGAAATCAAGTGATCTTGTTGTAAGAATGTCAATAAAGGAAAAGGAGATTCAGATGGGAGACAATTTTTGGTGAAATCAAAGTTATTGAATTCAATCCAATTGTCAATGTTTGGTCCTAGAGGAATTTGTGGGGAAGGGATTGGTTTGAGGGTGCCGGGGGGAAGGAAAGTCCAATATATGCACTCCATCCATAGCAGAAAGAAAACTATTTCTCCTCCCGTTTGGAATGGTGGAGGGGAAATGGGAAGAAATGTGTTTTTTAGTTTTTTCTTAATTGATTCCAGGTTTAAAAAATCTTCTACTTGATAACAAAATAAAATTAAAAATCACTTCCCCCCCTCAACCGAACAAGTCAATTTCCCTTCATCCACTCTATCCGAGGTTTTCTCATATTAGATATAGCTATTGATGCTGCTTAATTTTGCTGCTATCATTTGTGCCAGCCACCTGTATTGTTCAGGGCATCATGTACGATGGGACATTTTCTTTTTTCACCCAACTTATTGCTTGTTCTCTTTCGTTCCAGAACTCATAATGGATAAATATTTTTCTCGAAGCCTTGCTTTGCCACTTCATTGAAACTAATATTGTACTATAGGTAGCTTATAGTACCTTGGGGTGGTTAGAAGATTGTTTTATCCAACATTAACTTTTTTTTTTTTTTTTATCATGCAGGACATCTTAAGGGATACAGAGGATCATGATCTTGGGAATGCAATTTCACATTTTTTCAATTGTTTGTTTGGAGATATACAAACTGTTTCTGTTAAAGGTGTTCCAAACAATACACAATCCAAAAATTCAAAGAAGGTAAGTGATTATTGATCTACTGCTGTAAAGTTTTCAGTGTTACTTAATATCTTATGTCCAATTTCTGTTCTTGCTCTAAATTTATTTGCGTCTCATGTTATGAGAGAAATTATTTGTTTTTCATGTACGTTAAAGCATAAGAGTAGTATTTCCATTTATTCAAAAATTACATTAATGTCTATATGGAAGATTGAAAAGATAGATCGAGACTTTTGAATTTTATCCTATACTAGTTAGCTATGCTTATTTGCATTTCTTCACATACTCAAAATGCTGATAGTTCTAGTCCAGGTAATCCCAAGACCTAATGTGTGCAGATTTTGCAGGCTCCAGGGAAGTCTTTCAAGGAACAAGTCAAGTATAAAAATGGAGAATCCACAAGAAAGAAGCAATCCTCATACTTGAGTATTACATCTGATAGTTTGTGGTCGGACATCCAGGAGCTTGCACAAATCAAATACCAGGTATCATATGCTTGAAAGAACTTATGTATACAATTTGACAGTTGTTTATAAGTTTTTATTGAAAATTATCTTCTGCAGTTTAATTTGCCAGAAGATGCAAGAATGCTGGTGAAGAAAATTTCAGTTATTAGGAACCTTTCCCAAAAGGTAACCTTTTGTGAGGTCTTTCTAATATGCTCGAGTTGCTTAAGTAGAGACACTTGCAACATGGATCTCTCTAAATTTGCATTTCTGCCTGCCATTTCTTTAAAAAAAATAAAAATAATAATAAAATAAAATTAAGAGGAAAATTCTAGTTTTACATTCAGCACCACGTATACTTTAACTTCTTATCTTCCTTCTGTTAATGATATGAAGTAACCAATGGCTATGGTAGAATTCTTTGTGCATATGAAGAAGCATTCTTTTAATTACCATGTATATCGTTTCAATTATTTACTATTTGGTTGAGTACCGCTAATTCAAATGTCAGAAGAGGTGGGCAAATGCATTCATGTTTGTTTGACTATAACATATGTCCTAACAAAGGATGTTAACAGTGGATATATTCTAAAAGTTGCATTTACTAACTTTCAAAGCAATGAATCTGGAATAAGAAAAGAAAATTGACCGAAAGGAGACATGCGAAAGAGGTGTTTTAAAGGAAAGAGTAAGTAAAATGAATCCATCACTTGGGGAAGAGATGAGTATAGCTAATTATAACCAACATGTAAGTAAAAATCAAAAAGATGAAATTCACGATTTAATAATCGGGTAGGTTTTATTTCTTATTGCCAGCTGAGTTCTTTTCAATGGTAGTGCCAATCCTCTTTTGCCATGGGATTGTTTTTATTTAGGTTACATGTTAATTGCTTTTCCTGTTCTTTCATGTGGGATACAAATTAAGAATTTCTACTTTCAAAAGTCGAAGAACTATGAACACATTTTTTTCATCATTTTCAAATTGCTGGTGTGTATGGTGGTCAATAAGCTATATCTGTATTGTAGCAGCTCCTTGGTACCTACTTGTCTTTTGTTTTTTAGCATTCACGGTATTAGCTTGACTAAAATTTCTTTCTCCTTTTTTTTTTTTGATTATGGTCTGTTCATTTTATTTTGCTTTGCTTTGCAGTAAACTATTGACTTGTACTAATTTCAAACTTACTGTGTCATGTAGGTGGATTTCTATTTCTGTCCATGTATGGGTCTGATGGTCTGTTATGCCAGTCATAATTTAATACATAAAAATCCATCTTAGTTTCGATTTAAAATTCCGCGATTTCTAAAATTCATGGTTTGATGATTTATGCATGTCAAATTATTAATGGTTTTTGCCTGTAAAATGATGATTATTTTCCACAAACTGTGACTAATTTTTTTCTTCAAATGATGATTATTTGCTTATTCTGGCTGAAGTTTATTTTGTTTTTCTTCTTGGAATTGTTTAAATGCGTATCTGTCTCCCTTAACAGGTTGGAATCACCATTGCTGCTCGCAAGTATGCTCTTGATGCTGCAGCGCCTTTCCAGGTTTCAGATATTTTGGATCTTCAACCAGTAATAAAGCATTCAATTCCAGTTTGTTCTGAAGCTGAGGATCTCATAGAAACTGGAAAGGTTCAATTAGCTGAGGTATAGATTGTTTTGATTAATGGAGGATGAAATTCTTTTTAAAGTGATTTTTAAAATTTATGTGTCCATGGCAGAGCGTATCATTATTATTATTTAAGGTAAAGTAATTTATTTCAGGGTAAAAATGATTCACCTTTTACGTCGCATGATCCAAAATAAGAAAATAGATGATGTGTGATTTGTCATGATCAAGTGCATGTCTAATTTTTTCAGGACAATCTTTAACTGACCCATACTGTTTAATAGGAGTTGCTTACTGTTGGAAATCTTCTAGATAGAACGAGTTCCCTACTAATTGTGGGTAATAGCTTGGATTCAACTAGATATACTTGAAATTGTAAAATTCATCCCCCCCCCCCCCCCCCCCCCCCCCCCCCCCCCCCCCCCCCCCCCCCCCCCCCCCCCCCCCCC
>CAIGRQ010236290.1:0-10212 GCA_903798375.1 Fraxinus sp. D2006-0159 | reverse complement strand
TCTGAAAATTCAGTGACTCTTTGTGAAAGAAATTTCGAACTTCACTGACCGTTTCTAAAGCTTTGAAACTTTAGTGACCGTTTTGTTATTTTCAGGTAACTTCAGTGACCGTTTGTGAAATTAACCCTTCTTTAAATTGATTGCTCTTGATACATTAGAATTAACGTTTATAATTCTCAACATGTAACAACCCAATAAACTGGCAATCTTGAACTCTGTTAACAATATATTTAAAAATTAGAACCACCAAAAAAAACCCTTGCGACTTGCGTTGCTCAAAATAGAAAACCCGCAATCTTTCTATTTCTCACCTAGATTTTTTCTCTCATGTATTTTTTTTCTCCTTTTTCTTGTGCCTAATATTTAGGGGTGGACATTGTTTCAATAGTTTTTTTCAAAAATATGGAACCAAATTAGACCCGAACTTTTGGTTCGGTAGTTTTGGTTTCGATTTTGGTTCTATTACTTAAATTTTCAAATAATAAATACAAATTAAAATATATCACATATCTACAAGTTAGTAATATATACCTAAATGAAAAAAAAAAAATATCAAACATTCAGCAAATGTAATGGTAGTTGTGGAATAGGAGAGCAAGTATCTATCTAAAATTGAAAATGAGATAAGTGAATTAGAATTTTGATCTAGAGTTTAGAGTTTAGCCGTTTTGTCTGATAGGTGATAATGTAAAATGTAATGGTAAAGACCTTTTTGTCTATTTCTCACTTGTGATTATAAAGTTGGATTTATTTTTTTTATGTGATTCATTGATTTGTAAAAAGAAAAAAAAAATATATAAAAAATAACAAAAATTGTTAAGATTCACACGTGCACCATGTGTGGTGACAATCATGATGTAGGCAGCCAAGTCTCATCAATTGTTATGATTCACACGCCTAAGCATAGTTAATTTGCTCTTCTATTATATAGATTGGAGTTGGATCCTTGCATGCAATCAGATTACACGATTTTGGCTGAATATTATGTTCACATGTTGGGAAAAATAATAATTTGTCGTGTGGGTCGAGATATTTAATTAATTGTGTATTAAAGTTATCTTAAAGTTAATACTAAAATTAAAGTGATTTAATAAAGAATTGAGTAATTGGACTTTGAACATCTAAATAAAGCCTGAACCGGATTATATGTGTAGAGATTGAATCCATTAGAATTGTATTTAACGATATGCTAAATACATATTGAAAATATAAATAGGGTTATGATTCCTAATGTATATGTGATTCTCAATTTTTGTATTATTCCATCAACACAAGAATAAAAGAAACACATATTGAAAATGAAGATAAAAAAAAAAAAAAAANAATTAACAATCAAGAAGAAGGACTTAAAGCAATCAAGATTATGGAGCAAGAAGTCAGAGTCAAGAACAAGAAGAACCAATATTCAAGATTAAAGATTAATAAGCCAAATTTGAAGAGATTGTAGTTGATCTTCAAAATTCAAGATCCGGAATCAAGATTCAGTAATAAAAAACCATTTCCAATGAATTAAGGTACGTTCCGTATTTAATGATTCTCTTAGTGATTAGACATAGATGATCTTGCCAATTAAGTAATTATGTATTCAATTTCTTAAGGTTTAAAGCTTTACAAAATTCCAACAAGTGGTATCAGAGTCAATTCCATATTAAACCGTTGAAAATAAAGAAATAATTTGGGGTTGGAATTCATAGTTTAGTTTTCTAAATTTTGGGATATGAATTTCAAGCCCTAAATATAAAAAAAAAAATCGGATTTTGAGTAATTTTTCCAGACTATAGTAATGTCGCAGCGCTGTGACTCTGTAAAGGCAGCGCCGACAGTCGTGTTTATAGAGCCTGGTCACTGCTGGGCATAGTTAGCGCCCATGTTAAGGAGCCTTGCAACCCTAGACTTCTGTCCAACTTAATTTTTTTTTTCTTTTGGTAATAAAAGAGAAAAATAAAATATAAAGGTGCATTCAATTTCAATTTAACTTGGATGACTAATTTTCTAAAATACATTAGTTAAAGTAACATGTTATAAAAGTAAACTTTCCTGTCTAAATTAATTTATTTGGAATATTAGGATGATTGTGTGTATATAATTCATGCGGATATGCAACATCCATATGAAGGTAAATATTTGGCAGAATTACATGCACAAATATGTTAATAAATATGTGACGATTATAAAGTTTTTGTTTTATGTGAACAATAAATCGGTTCAATAATAGGTTTATTGTTTGATATAATTTATTGTCAATATTTTATTTACTCCAAGAGTGCCACTTACAAGCTGGAATTTCTGTTTAAAGACTAAATATCAATATTATGCTCAGTCAATTATGATGGGATTTACCATTATTTGAAATTATTGACCGTCCAATATGAATTCTCATGTGAATATGTTGCTTAGGTTTAAGTTTTCTATTCGACTAATCCATCTACTTCTATAATATATGTCAACATCAATTCAATTCCTTTGCGTATGGAACCAAGTTTTAAGGGTTGGAAAGAGACCTTTCGTATCATTATTAGCGGCATGGATCTAGACATTGCGTTAAGAACTGAACAACGCACTACTCTAACGGATAAAAGTTCCGCTAATAAAAAGTGGACTCAATAAGTGGGATTGTTGAATCCGCATTAGTCTTATAATCATGAAACGTGGAATTTCACAACATTCAGAGGCACTGTGTCTGATAAGGTAACTACCGTCAATGAATTTCTTAAAGAATTTGAAAAACTCTTAGTAAAATGCAATAATACCAAAACTATTACGCTTATGAAGAACTGAGTTTCATTGAAGTATAAGACTAAAGAGAATATACAAGAGTACATCATGGAGATGCCTCATTTTACTTAAAAATCAAAGGCATTAAAGTTTAAGCTGTTTGATAATTTGTTCATGCATTTGATTTTGATTTCTATTCTTGGACAATCAGTTAATTTAAGATCAGTTACAACTTTTAAAAAGGAAAGTGTACTCTCAATAAGCTTATTTCATATTGTGTGCAAGAAAAAGAAATGCTAAATCTAAAGAGAACTAAAAGCACTCACTTGGCAAGTAAGTCTAACTACAAGTTAAAGAATAGGGAAGTTACATCTGGTTCAGCTTAAAAGAAATAGCAAAAGCCAGAAAAGAACAAATAATCTGATTGTTTTGTACAAATCTGGAACACATAAAGAGAGTTTGTACTAAATAGCACACTTGGCATGTAAAGAAAAATACATTTCTCACTTTAGTTTGTTTTGAGATTAATTTAGTTTCAATACCAAGACACACGTGGTGGATAAATTCTGGTGCCAGTACTCACATAAGTGTGTATATGCGGGGTTGCTTGAAAGGTAGAAAGTCAATTGATGTTGAAAGATTCACTATATGGGAAATGACAAATCAATTAAAGTTGAGGCTATAGGTATTTTAGGTTATCATTAAAGACTCATTATTATTTAAATTTGAAAGAGATATTTTGGCACCATCTTTTAGACGAAATTTGGTTTCTGTTTCTACATTAGACAAATTTGATTACTCTAGTTCAATTGAAAATAGTCAATTTAGTCTTTTTTTTAATTCAATTATTGTGGGTACTCGTTCTTTATCTAGTTATAACAACCTATATTTGCTTAAAATAAATGTCTCGTATAAAGAAACATTGCATGTGAATTCACGTGGTATTAAACGTAAATTAACCAATGAGAATTTTGCTTCGTTATGACATAAGTGTTTAGGTTACATCTCTCAAATGAAAATGGAAAAGTTTTTGTTAAAATGAATTCTTGATTTCCTTAATTTTCAGACTTAGGTGTTTATATTAATTACATTAAGGGGAAACAAACAAACATAAGAAAATTAGATGCTAATAGAATTTCGAACGTCTTAAAACTAATTCATACAGACATTTGAGGGTCATTTTTTTTTTCAATTTTTTGGAATGATCAACTATCATTTATTACTTCATAGACGATTTCCCCATTATAACTAGTATCTCATTCATGAAAAAAAATTCAGTCACTGTACATGTTTAATGCTTACAAAGCTGAAGTTGAAAATCAACTCACTGAAAGAATAAAGCATGCCGATCTGGCCATGGTGGTGAATACTATGACAGATATGGCGGACCGGAGAATAATGTCCGAGGTTTTTGTTAAATTTCTAGAAGAATATGGAATCGTCCCACAGTATACCATGTCAGGGTCCCCTAGCATGAATGGTGTTACTGAGAGACGAAATAGAACACTTAAGGACATGATAAGGACTATGTCATTTCACCATGTCAGAATCTCTTTAGGAAGAAGTATTAAAGGTTGCAACTTAAATTTTCAATAAAGTTCCAAGTAAAGAAATTGTTAAAGGCTTATAAAATTTTAAGATCTCACAATTAAGTCAACTTTTGAAACCTAAAATGTTCGATTATTTGAGGATGTAGAGTGAGAAGAGAGAGAGATAAGGTTTTAAAATTAAGGATTTTGTTCTGAAGAAAAAATATGTAAATATCTCTTAAGTTGCAATTGACAATAATTAAGACCAGAGACAAATTCCTGCTCCAGATCTTATTCAAGAAACAATTTCAGATCAAGAAAATATTGCAAAATTCTCATACACAATCATGAGATTGTTCCAGAAAAAACAAATCAACATGTTGACTTATGGTTGACTTCATGTTTTGATTATCACTAACAAATTGTTTTGTATCTCTAATAATTGAATTCGAGTCTTCATAGCTATTGTTGCAAAGTTGATCAATTAGAGATAAAAAGATCGCCACCAAAAGATTCACAATTGTCGATCAATGAAAATTGAGATGGAAGCCAAACATTCACATCAAATCGATCAAAGACGAGAATAAATAGAGCATTCATGTAAAATTGATCGAAGATATTAGACTTAGATGTTTTGGATTCATATGTAAAGGTAAAATGTTTTAATCCTTATCAATGAATCATCAAAAGCTCAAAACATAAAATTTTATGCACGAGAAAACTTACTTCATAAAAATGCTTGAATAAAAATTATTTTTCAAAATGTAAGAATTTCAATTTGATATTTAAACATTTTATAAATGTCACTTACCTTGAAAAATTAAGTGAAGACGTCTTTCAAAAGTCTATATTTTTCAAAACAATTAACAAAGAAAAATACAGGAAAACACTATCTAAGCGGATGTCTGGTCTGTCCAACGATAGAATTTTTAACCGTAAATTCTAACCCACAACAACTAGTTTGATTGTCCAGTTAAATATGCGGATATCCAGATGGTCATCCGATTTGTTAGAAATTATGACGTTTTAATTGCTATAAATACCATTTAACTTTATATTCAATATATGACTTTTGAGAGCATTTAAGTGAGATATTATTGAGCAAAATCATATTATCTTACATCTTATTTATTTTTATCAAATCATTTAATTTGAGATTTTTTTGATTGAATTAACTTTTGAACATCATTCTACTCATCTAAGCTTTTTTCTCACCTAACATTTGATCTTCATTCATTACTATTTATTAAAATGTTAACATATTTCTCTCTTGGTAATTAATTTGATCATATCATTTATTAAGAGAGAAATTTCAAATTAGAATCTATGTTTCTTGTTTGTAAGTCACCGGAAGCATTGTAAAGGGTTGGATTGTACCATAAGTCAATCAATATAGCGAAAAAGCCTTACTCTTACCGGAGAGTTTGGTAACGAAGAACGTAGATAATTACTTTAGACCGAACACTCGCAATTATATTGTTTGCATCATCTCCCCCTTTAACTTATCGCTTTCATATTTGTGTTTATTATTTGAATTAATCTATTCAGTCTTTATTTGCTTGAATTTAGATTAATTATTCGAAAAAAAAATTAGAAATCAATTCACCCACCCACCCCCCCCTCTCTCTTGGTTAGTTATCCTTGGACTATCAATTGGTATAAGAGCAAGGTGTTCATTTTTTTAAAAAGATTTCACAATCTTGAGTAATTGCTAACCACAATCTTCAAAATCTTAAGGGTCATTCTACTAATCGTTCTTCTTTCTTTGATGGCACACATTATAAATATTGAAAAGCTAGGATGATAAATTACATTCAATCAATAGATTATAATAGATGGAACATTAATGAATATGGCCCTTATATACACTGAGATTATTAAAGTTGATGGCAAACCCCGATCATACCATTCCAAAACCTAGAGAGGAATATGACGAAGACGATAAAAGAAAATTATCCTTGAATGCTAGAGCTAAAAATCTATTTTATTGTCCTTAGATGGAAATTAATTTAACCATATTAGCACATGTGATTTCGCATATGATATTTGACATACATTAAAAGTTGCTCATGTTGGCACTAGTAAAGGAAATCCAAATTAATATTTTGGTTAAAGAATTTGAAAAGTTCTTCATAAAACTAGATGAACTCATTGTTGACATGATTACTCGTTTCATTGATATTGTTAATGGCCGCAAAGGCTTTGATGGCAAATTTACTAATGGTGAACTTGTAAGTAAAATGCTTAGATCATTATTTGAAGATTGGAGCTCATTAAGGATGTTGATAGAAAATACCAAAGATATCAACTCGTATCAATTGGAAGAACTATATG
This sequence comes from Fraxinus sp. D2006-0159, assembly GCA_903798375.1. NCBI lineage: Eukaryota > Viridiplantae > Streptophyta > Magnoliopsida > Lamiales > Oleaceae > Fraxinus > Fraxinus sp. D2006-0159. The sequence goes on along the minus strand of CAIGRQ010236290.1, from coordinate 3,634 downwards.
GAACCTTGATGGTATATGAGCTCAACAGCACCGAAACTAAGAAGAAAAGCAAAGAAAAGCAAAGAGGAATTGAAAGAGCCTCCTAAGCGACAAATTGCTCTTAAATCGATAATTGAAGAATGAACTATAAGTGAAAATATGAGTGATAAATAGCTCGATGATCTAATCGTTCTTGTTAAAAAATGGAGAGGTTTTCGAAATAATTGGAGATTTCAAAAGAAAGAAGAAAATGGTGAAGAAAGAAACAAGAAAATCATTTGTTATGATTGCGACAAACTCGGTCACAAGAGAACCGAGTGTCCAGACAAGAGGAGAAATATCAAGAAAAATGCACTCCAAGCAACATGGGATGAGAGAAATGATGATGACTATGATGAAAATTATAGTCAAGAAGAAATTGCCAACATGTACTTCATGACAATCGAAGATGAGACAAAATTTATTGAAAAACATTCATATGATGATTTATCTACCTCCTATGATGAAATTCTTGAGAAATTTGTAAAGTTTGCTCTAAATCACTATATTCTTAAAAAGAAACACTACTTTTTGAAAAGTGTGAAAGCCTAAGAATAACAAACCAAGAAGGGATGAATTGATTTTTAAAACGTTTTCGAAAAATTAATCTAAATATAAGTAAATAAAGACTAAATAGATCAATTCAAACAATAAGCGCAAATACAAAAGCGATAAGTAGAAGAGAGAGATGATGCAAATGATATAATTGTGGAGGTTCGATCCAAAGTAATTATCTACGTTCTCTGTCTCCGTTACCAACCTCTTCGGTACGAGTAAGACCTTTTTACTATGTTGATTGACTTATGGTGCAATCCAACCCTTTACAACATTTTCAGTGACTTACAAACAAGGAGCACTGATCATTATGCAATGTTGATCTTTATGAGACATCGACACGACTCACTATTGAGTTTTAACGGGACCCTTGTACAATGTTAATCTTTAAGGAATTTTAACACGACCCGAACTTTATCAAAGTGATTTTACAATGGAATTCCTTTTTTGATAAATAATAGCAACAAATGATAGCTCAAGTGTTAGATGAAAAACTTTGATAAATATGATGATTTTAAAAGTTTGATTCAATCAAATTGTTTCAATGAGAAGATAAAAAGAAATAAATGCAATGTAGGTTCAAAACCTTCTCAATATATATCTCCCATTTCTAATGAATAATTATAATAAATTACGTACTAAGAGAGTAATGATAAATTTTGATGAATATGATGATTTTTTATTCAATCAATCAAAGTATTCAATATGAAGAAGTAGAAAAGTGTATACAATGTAAATGTAAAGATCTTCTTCAAAAACATATCTCTCTTTTAATATAGATATAAGTAAGTCAAGTACAAAGCGAAATGAAAAACTATGATGAGAGAAATGATTCAATAAGTTTGATTCAACAATCAAGATTTTTGCAATGAAAAGATAAATGAAGTGAATGTAAAAAATGTAAGCACAAATAAAATTTTCACAAATATATTTCACAAGAAAGCACAAATAAATGAAGTTAATGAATGCAAAGTGAAATGGTATTTATAGAAGTCAAAATGCTCAAATTTCTGGCAAACTGGACCACCCATCCGGACGTCCGTATCCTAAACTAGATGACCAAACTAGTATTGTGCGTCAAAAATCAGAATGGTTAAAAAAAAATCATAGTTGGGCGAATTGGATGTCCGTGTGGACAACTGAATGTCTGCTTTGACTTTGACTTTAAATATCAAATTTAAATACTTACCTTTTTGAAGAATAATTTTTTTATGCGAGTATTTCTATGAAATAATTTTTTTGTGCATAAAATGATTTTTGAGCTTTTATCATTCATTGTTAAATATCGAAGTATTAGTACCTTTATACTTGAACTAAGAAGTCTAGTTTTTTTATCTTACTTCGAAATTTGCCTCTTGAACTTCTCGTCTTGATATTTTTTTGATGTCATCTCTCATGCTCTTGATCTTACTTTTTTCTTAACATTTGTCTTTTAAACTCTCGTCTTAAATGATTTGAGTTGAATTCTTAATTTTCACTTTTATCTTCATTTCGAGTCCAATTTCTAATATGTTGATTTTGGCAATACTTGATTGGTTTTAACATCGAACTATCATCACTCAAAATCAATTGTTATAAACAACATTGATCTTGTTTGTTATGATCGAAACATTAAGGATGAAATTAACCATAGATCAACAAAGTGAAATGAACAAAATTTTAGAAACTCAAAAGGAAAATATTGATTATGATTTATTGATTAAAGAAAATTCTTCTTTAAAAGAAAAAATTGAACACTTAACTAAGATTATTTGTAAATTTACTTAAGGTAAGTAGAATTTTGATTTAATGCTTGAGGTGATCAAAAGTGTGTTTTTGATAAAGGAAGAATTGTATATAAACCATTTTTGAAATAAAAATCTTTCAAGAATCTATTTGTCAAAACTTCAAACACCCTTCTTCAAAAGCTACATATAGCTTTTGCAATAAAAATGAACATATTGCTTATAATTGTATAACCAAAAAGAGGCTATACTTTGAAAGTAAGAACAAGTGAATTTGAGAATCCACTAAAACTAACTACAAGATCCCAAACTTGTATGGGTGCCAAAGATGAAAAAAAAAAATTGAATTATTTTTGTAGGAATCAAAGAAGATAAAGAGCTAATGATTATTGGATAGTGGATGCTCAAAACACATGACGGGGGATAGAATGTTACTATTAAATTTCAAAGAGAATGATTGGATCATGTCACATTCGGATAAATGCACAAGGAAAAATTATTGGAATCGGAAACATTGGTAATCATTCTTCTCCTTTTATTGAAAACGTATTATTGGTAGATAACCTCAAACATAATTTGCTAAATGAAAATAGCATGCCAAAATACTTTTGGGTTGAGACCATTAACACTACTTGCTATATTGTTAATAGAATTTTAGTAAGTCGAAAGAAAACTAAAGCCTCCTATGAGCTTTGAAAAAATAAAATTCCAAATATCAGCTATTTTAAAGTTTTTGGTTGTAAATGCTTTATTTTAAATACAAAAGAAAATTTGATTCAAAAGCCGATATTGAAATCTTTCTATGATACTCGTCGATTAGCAAAACTTAGAGAGTCTTTAACAAAAGAACTTTAGTCTTTGAAGAATCTATGTATGTCAATTTCGATCAAATTAATCATCTTGATTGTGAGAAATGTGATGCTAATGATGTAGGATTAGAAATCCCTTCTGATCAATTGGATATTCAATACCAAAGTAAGGATGATCCCAAAAGAGAAACACAAGAAAGAAGCAAATGTTAACAAAGTGAAGTAGAACCTTCCGAAATATCAAATGATCATATTCTACCAAAAGAATAGAGGTTTGTTCTCTCACCAAAAAGAACTTATTATTGGTGATCCATCCAAAGGTGCTACTACTAGAGCTTCTACCAGAAATCATCTAAATTAGATATGGTAATAAAACCCGCTCAATCCGAAATCTGTGGGGGGCCCGCCTCGAATGGGACAGGGATTACCCACCTAACCGGGTACACGGGATGGGGCGAAGATCATTACCCCCAATCGGGTACGAGAAACATAGTTCCCGCCCCTTACCCACCCCGTTTAAAATTAATT